>MIQA02001131.1:18747-29903 GCA_001887855.2 Sclerospora graminicola | reverse complement strand
AGCGATGATGGTAAAAATAGTAGCACTGCCATTGACCTTAAAGTGTATCAAGGGTATGAACTAGTTGTCCAAGAAAAGAATCTTGTTACCGTATGATGAACATGTTCGATTCCGAATTTATTTAGTTGTCCAACACTCGATTCGGTCTATGTCCTGTTTTTGCTCAAGATCCCAAAACGATACATTTGGACGGCTAGAATGAATGCATCATTTCGGCCGCTTCATACATTTATTCAGGGAACGGTATGCAAATTCATGCGCCCTTGACGGTATAAATAATATTAGGGCGCTGATAGCTGGACCACACCCCAGATCTGACCAATCAGAAGTATTCAACATTGGGAACATTTTGACTACACATGTCAACTGCTATATAATACAAATAATAGGGCGTTGTAACGGCCCGCTTTGACTCGTATCAGGGCGCTGAGGACCAAGTGATGCTTGTGCTGGTACATTTGTTCCACTAAGTTATATTTTGAAAATTATACGAGAAATAGATAAACCAACGTCATATTGGGTTTTATAGAATGTAGCAAGATCTTCACTAGCTGAACGTGCAGGTCTACGAGCAGCTCTAATTAGCTATTGGGTACGGCAGAACGCGCGTTTACGGATACATATGACCTGCATGATGAGGTTGACGGATCGTTTCAATGTTATGTGTACAAGTACGTGGTATAGTTTTTGTTTCCTTGAAAAGATTTAGCCAAAAATACGACTTTTCTATTTTTTTCGTGTCGCTCTCTTGACGATCAAGTGCGCATTGTATCAATTGTACCGACCGAGCGAAGGGGAGGGGACGGTGTTTTAGGCGCCGAGGTTGGTCATGGCTGCCTTCATCGCTTGCCGTTGATGTGTCGGAATTCAGTGGGTGCCTCGGTGGGTTTTGTCAAGCTTTCAAAAGATGTCAAGGATGCCACCGATGCTTTCTGTAAGCTAATCTTTTTTCTGACTTTTTTTCGTGAAATGATTTTTAAAATATCTAATGAAACGCTTTTTCAGTAAAGCCACTGCGACATGACGAGAATAGCCACGACGTTTAGTATGAAGAAAAATGATAGATTGCAACATGATGGAAGAAATTCATCACACGATTCCTTCAACAAGTGTTAAAAATCAGTTGAATATTGACTAGCAATCCAACGAAGAAGGGGAACCAGGGGCGAACTCGAACAAGATAGAGATTATGTTGCCAGGAAAGCCCCGTACACATCGCACAGATCTGCAGTTTCCTATCTCAAGTGTGGCTGTTCATGCTGAGCCATGGTGAGCGAATAGAAGAAAACATGATATATCAAAGAAAAGAAGTAGAAGTAAGAATAAATTTCCTGTTTCGCTGTGAAACGCAACAACAATATTGTTGCTCGTTGAGGGTACACTTTACAGTTAGTATTTTCTAAATAGTATTCATGGCAGAGGTATCGACTATATTGCGATATAAATCGGTTCACACCGCGTGAAGTTGCGATACATAACGTAGAACTTGACAGTCTACCGGTAGTTCTACGTTATGTATGGCAAAAATATGTCAACTACTACTTCGAAGTATATTATATAAATCACATTCTTGTCTATTGTTTACTGTCACCACGCTGTCGTAGAAAAAAAATGTTCAATAGATAGACTACATAGCATTTGAATTAGTTAGTACTAGTGGCAGTGTAGTCAAAATGTTCTTGGTGTTGAATACGCGTCCGTTGCTTCTGATTGGTCTGATCTGGGGTGTGTGGTCCATTTATCAAAATGGTGTGGTTCAGCTATCAGCGCCCATAATATTATAGTAATAGTATCTTCATGGTGAGGTTGTTGCGAAATGGGAGGCGAGATGTCAGAACGAGGAGTTGTTCAGAAGCATCCAGCGACAACGACCAGGTACTAGTAGCTTGTGGCAACACAGAAACATGATCATTGATTATCAGGTTTGGATTTACAACAGGATGGCTACACTCCAGCTGAATGTTTATTATGCGGTATGAACATGAACGGGTGTGCCCACTCGATGTAGTGTGCAGGAGCCCGGGGAAAGGGGTTTCACACATATTGTGGGGGTGCAAATGGGCGGCTCGAGTGTGGGTCTTACTAGCGACTTACTGGGAAGGACAACGAGTGGACGAAGCGGACGTATTTCGGTACAAGGAGAACATTGTTACTAGAGCGCCGAGCCCATCGGATAGAGTTTTGAAAAAGTTACAAGCGCGGTTGGGACAAAATTATAGAGTAGGCGTACGACAGCTACAGCGGATATGGTGGGCAATGTGCTCAATTATCATTGCGGATATATGGCGACCTCGAAACTTGATTATACATGGTCATGAAGTATGGGAGGTGCATAATCACAGACTTTACATTTGAAAAAGGGCGCTAGCGCAGGTCAAGGCGGTCATGGAATACGATCGGCGGGTAACGCAGACAGGATACAAGGACTGTACTTACAGGTTACATCGAATGTTTAGAAGAGGACACTGAAAGTAAATCGGATCGACACAAAATTCACCACACTCCGACAGGAGAACGGCAAGTTAATCCGGACATGTAGCTTCAGACCTCGTTAAGATCATTTTTAGTAGCTTATGGTTAATTCTAAATAGACTACCTTCTAACGCACATATGATAGATAGTGATGGGTTTTCAGCACTGTAGCTATTTAACTGCGTTCGCGAGACGAATATCCATTTCGGCTAGTTTGGACGGTTCAAATATCAAACAAATGCGATACACTGTAGCAAAACTATGTACCGGTAGTAGATGCCTATCAACCTGGTGCCTTGAAGAAGATGCGAGACGGGGGAATACTAGCAATACGTCAATTCAGATGCAAAAATGTGCACGCATCAATGTGATGGTGTAACAGGCTAGCTGTTACCGGCTTACACTGTGTAAATTGCAAGTGAGAAGCGTGCAATTGGTTAGGAACTTGTTCCTAAATAGTTTAATTAGTATTAAACTTAAAGATGGACTATTTAATTGATTAAAAATAGTCCCTCGGATATATATGTAAATATATATCCAAGACACGTGGCTGCAAGACGGTAAGTTTAAGAGTGAATATATTATGAGTGGTTTAGAGTTAATAAATATAATCAAATCTAAACTAATCATACAAACATGTAATAAAAAGCTGATCTAATAATACTCTTATTATTAGATCTCTTCTTAGATTCGATATTTGGATCTGAATCTGTTTCTCAGGTTGGATTATAATAACTTATAGTCCAATATTCACAATTCAGACAGTAAGTATGAATTGAACTGTGATATTTCAACTTAAGTATCACTTATGTAATGGTACTCCATTACATCCACCCACTCAAGGTGGTTGGCCAATAATAAATATAATATTGGCCAATCGAATGGTGGCACTTGTTGGTCATAACGAAATTTTGTTTACAACCATCAACGACCTGAAGTACTCAATGGTCAAGACACGCGGCGGCGCTCTTACGGGCGCTGCTGAAACTGCTGATCAAGCATCCACCTACGCATCACATGCGGAGGTACTAACATCATCGAATGCCGACGCTGCTGACGTAGCGTCGGAGAAGGGGAAGCCGAGTGACCCATTGCCTCTGGTACAGTATTTGACACTGCGGAAGCAGTGTCTAAGAGGGGTCGTGAAGATGTCGCTAGCGCGACATCTAAACGCTAACACCTGCCGAATGGCGGGTGGCGAAGAAGAGTTCTTCACTGTTCGGAGACGCTTCGGACTCCGAAGAAGAGGATGAGGACGTTACCGTCCTCCGTGAGGGGTCTAGCGAGTGTAAGCTCGCTAGAAGTTCATCGCCGAAAAGCGAAGGTGAAGTGGAGTCTGAAGCTGTCGATTATGACAGCGACAATTCCGTCTTAAGATGACAGAAGGAGAAGAGAGCTCCTCCTGGACATCGACACTCGTCTGGTCGAGATGACGACTTCGCGAGGGCAGGTGGCGCTCCACCTGATAAGAAACAACGTGCAGAAGTGGCTTACGCTACTTCGGATTCGTCTCGTCGTACGGAACCACATGTTCCGTACAAAGTGGTGTTTTGGACCCCATCTTGGACGTTGATGCCCGCCCGACGGTGGTGGACATGGCAAGCGCGATTGTCTATACCGCTTGTTTGATATCAACGCGTTAGATGATTGCGAAGGCATTCGCAACCGAGTACCGATGAAAGACGTCGGTACTTTATCGACCTTTTCTTTCAGGATCGTTATTATACGAACCGAAAAGGTGCTCGGAAGAACAGGGGCGATAAAGACACCCTGACCCAAAGTTGGAATCCATTTGTTGGAAACTACAACAAAGGTCCCGATGATTACTTGAAGCTAGTTCACGTAAATCGTGAGCGCTTTTTAAAGCACTCACGTACAGGGAAAATGGAATTTATCCATTATACCTTCACCAAAGAAGGGATTCCTTGCGGTGTCCCTTCTCGCCTTACTTGCCCTTGTTGTACAAGAGGAGCTCCTCGTCTGAGCGAAGAGGAGCTGCGGGGGCACCGAGGTTACTCAGTACCCACTATGATTAAGGGCCTGATCGATGCCCTTAATGAGTCAGCAACTGGTGCTGATACTTTCCACTCATCAACACCTAGTGTTAATGCTTCTTATGAGTTTGAGGAGAAGTATCCTTCTCAAACTCCTTCAGGAGGTCAGGGGCGTCTGCCCTCAGAACCTCGATCGGCTCCCAAGAGTCAAATTTTCGGGAATATCCCAACCAGCGTATCAAGTACTCGGTACGCTGCCCCTTCCGATAGGGAACCGAGCGCTTCGCAATAAGCGCTCGAGTATGTAGCGCTTATTCTCCTGATTACCAAGCAGGGGCGGCGGGGGCTGGTAGTTCCCTCGCCGTCGTTGTTGCGGAGCATGGTTAAAAGCTCCTCAAGCTCGAGAGGGCTTGCTCTGGGTTGAGCGGCAATATGTCTCACTCTGAGAAGACATATCGTTCCTTTTCGGGAAGAGATTCACGTCATTTTGTGCGTTCATGTTCTTCTGCTGGTCGAAATTGACCGCTTGAAGTCGGAGGTTCAGACTCTCCAGACTTCCCACAATCGGTTGGAAACCGATTACAAGTCTCTTTTGGGAAACTTGAAGAAGCACGGCATTTGCCGTGGGGGTGCGTCTCGTCAAAAGACGGAGACGAGAGATAGGGCTTGAGCCTCCCAACGTAAAACGTTGGGTAATGGCGCATAGCCGCGGGAATGTCTAATGTAAAGGCATTCCCCTTGACACTTTGGGCCTTAGAGGGTCCAATGAATTTAAGGAGCAACTTCCGTGTAGGGAAGTTGCTAATTGCATGTGTAGACAAATTAGTTGTTGATAACATAACTAATTCCCCTTTTTGAAAGGATTTTGTTTTTTTCCTTCTGTTCTTATCTGTATTTTGCTTCTGATTGTCAAAAGCAGAAGCAAGTGCACCTTTAACGTAACGTATTACAACTTGGTGCTGCAATACGAATTCATCTGCTGCTTTATCAGCAGTAGATGTGTTGTTTTCTTTGTCTGCGCAATTGCATATTCTTCGTAGGCAGCTTTAGTATCAACTGAAGCTGCTTGAATTTCTACTGTGTCAACAGTAGAAGACTCGTTAGGTTCTTCGCAAGTTGCGGTTGCAACTTGCGCATCGACTCGCTCAGAATTTGAGCGGGTCCCTCCCCCACTTAGATTTGGCGTATCACCAAGTAAAGCAGGGGGTCGTGGATGCCTTAAGACATTCACGTAGAACGGTGTACGCTTCGTGGAAGCATGCACCGAGTTGTTTATTGCAAACTCAGTGAGTGGCAAAAAGTCACTCCACTGCTCGAAGGCATGCGCAAATGAACGCAGCATGTCTCCTAGAACGCGGTTAACGCGTTCAGTTTGCCCATCCGTTTCCGGATGGTCCGCAGTTGACATCTTCAACTGCGTTCCATTAAAGAGAACGTTTCTTGCCAGAAACGTCCTGTGAATAATGGATCTCGATCCGAGACCATGTTCTTCGGCATTCCGTGTAAATTGAATAACGTGTTAACGAATATCCGCGCTGTTTGCACGGCAGTGACATTCGCTGACACTGCAGCAGATGAACCATCTTGCTGAAACGGTCTACAAGACCACTATTTCAGTCTTCCGACTATGGTCGGGCTTAAGACAGAAGATAAAGTCCATGGAAATGGACTTCCAACACTCTGTCGGAACTGGCAGAGATTGGATGGGAGCCTGCGCAGAATGCGCAGGCTTTACGCGCTGGCAAAACGCGCAAGCGCGTATGTGCTTGCGTACCCATTTATACTGGATACGCCCGTAGAAATCCCATGCGAGAGAAGCATATGTCTTCTCTCGATCTTGATGCCCCGAGATTGGTGCATCATGATATACTCAAACAATACCTGATGTTTGAGATCATCATCGTTTGGAACGATGGTAAGAATAACATCTTGTTGGTCTGTGCTGTAAAGCAGCAGACCATCGTGCAATCGATAACGATGCACGCAAGCGCGAAGGAACTCCGGGAGTTCATCGCGTTCCGATCAGATTGATTACTTAAGTAATCAATCAACAGACGGGTTGCTTCGTCTGCCTTGTACGCTCGTCGTACCTGTCGTACAAGTGACGACGACGGAGCAGTGCAACGTATTGCGTTTGCACTGATTGCCCTCGTTACAGACGGTTTGTATCGTAATCGGGGCGCCGTGATAGCGCGTCTGCTATCACGTTCAGCTTTCAAGGTTTGTATTCAACCGTAAAGTTGTACTCGTCAAAGAATGAAATCCATCGCGTCGTTCTTTGAGAAATGTGTGGTGAATTCATGGCCGTGCGTAACGACGCATAGTCCATGTAAACCACAAACGGTCTATCTCCTAAGCGATAGATCCAAACCTTTGCCAGTGCATACTTCATGCAAGGAGCTCCTTGACATGCACTGGATAGTTGCGCTCGGCTGGGCGCAACTAACGCGATTGGTAAAATATCGCGCGATCACGATCATCGTGATCGCGCTGCATCAAGGCACAGCCGATTGCGAAAATCGCTCGCGTCGCAAACGACGTGAAACGGTCGCTCGTTATCGGCTATAGCCAAGACAGGCACTTCAGTCTAGCTTCACTTGACTGCATCAAAAGCGTCTTAGCACTGGGTATCCCAGTGTCATTCAACATCTTTCTTAAGTTATTCAGAAAAAGGTCAAATGTGGCCAGCATAATTGCACGAATACTTGTGCAAATAGGTAGCCAAACCAAGGAGCTTTCGAAGTTCTTTGACATTGTTAGGCGTAGGCCATTCAACAATCACCCTGATCTTCTCTGGATCAGGGCGCACCCCGTTCTTGATCACGAAACAGCCAAGAACGGGTATCTCAAGTGCACCGAAGGTGACCTTCTTTAGATTGGCATAGAGCTTATGCGTAAGCATAAGCTCTAACACCCGACGTAGATGCTGTTTATGAACATCTACATCGCTTTTACCGTGTTCAGCCTTGCTGTGGATGAACACTTCGTCGAAGTAGCCTGGTACAAATTCTCGCACCGGGCGCAATAGATGCGTGCGCATCTATTGAATGCAGCATGGCATTTCGGAGCCCCTGTAGCATCAAAAGCCACTCCCAAAGCATACCGCTTGGAGTGCTTACTGCCGTGAGAGGAATTTCCTTCTCACGCATAAGGATTTGGTCGAAACCATCCTCTAAATCGAGAGCACTGAAGACAGTGCTCTCCTCATGCCATCAATGATGACATTTTCCGCGGTATCGGCTTCTGTGCCGGTTTTAAGAAGCTGAACGCGCGTGGCTGCGTTCAGCTTGGTAAAGGCATGAACAATTTTCCACCCTCCGGTGGACTTTTCACACAGAAGGTGGAACTGGAGTGCGGTGAGGTGCCTTACGACGAGTTTCAAAGAACTCGTCGATCGCCTCTTGACCTGGTCACGCGATAATGGCCATTGCCGCGTGACACAGTTCTTAGTGCCAGGTACGAGGTTGATCTCAGCTTTAGTTCCCTTATCTTTTGAGAGCTCGCAAGGTACTTCTTCTGGGAATACGTCAGCGTATTCCCAAAGTACCTCATAGTATGGGGAGGTCGCTTTAAGCCACTGCCAGCTCTGCGCTTCAAAGCGCTGAACTCTGGTTTGTTCATTGGGAACGGTCTCGTTCCCAATGTCATCAGCCTGCAATGTGGATATTCGCTTACGAATATCCACAACATCGTCTGTTGCGACGATGACACAGATCTGATCGATCTGATCATCGTGCAAATTCTTTACGAACTTCTTCCAGCTCAAGGCTGGAAGATCCATCACCTCCGAACCTAAGTTCGTGGGATTATCGAGTGGGTAGCTAATCTAGTCCCTGTCTGCGTCATCAAGACGTTTATTGTCTCGACGGAGTCGTACACATGATCAGACGCGCTCGTCTGATCTATCGCCTGTTCTGCGGCACGGTGATTGTTATCACTCGTGCGCAAGTCTTCATCAACATGGTGGCCACTTTCTACCATGGGTTCTTGATGCTCACAGCTGCTCTCAGTCGTGAGTTCTTCGTCTTCGACACGGGAATCACTCTCGTCCGTGTCGTTATTTTCGTTCTCACGGTGGGTTTTTCCGACCGTGGATAAATTTTCTGCACCACGACCGTCATCGCTCGTGGTTAATTCAACACGGGAATGATTTTCACCCGTGTTGCACACGTCTCCAACACGCAACGACTCTTCTGTTGCGTGTGCAAGTCCCACTGGACTCTTATCAGCGAGTGTACCATCCGCTGATAGTGTCGGATCATTTCTGGTGGTGCCATCGCTATCCACCAGACTATCTGACGCGGCGGTTTTATCGTTAGATACTGCCGGATTACTCACAGGGTGATCAGATCCTGTGGGTCCGCCGCGGTCGATCGACAGGTTTACCCAGTCAATCGTTGATTTATGCTTGGACATCGAAGAAATGCCCAAGATAACATCGAACTTGTCGTCAAGATCGAGGACAATGTATTCGTCATCGAACGACAATTCATCCAATTCGAAGCGTGTACGAATCACACGTCACGGTTGCACCTATTGCTAACCGGACTGACAACATACTTCGTGGAGTGTCAATCCCCACGAAATCCAACGACGTTAGAACTGAGGTTCTAACAAAATTGTCTGACGCTCCTGTGTCAAACAAAGCGCGCATGGGGACATCGTTTCCATGCGGCTTAACCTTCACGGTGATGAGAGGTTTCCCTTCACCCTGTACCTTTTGACAGGACATAGTCTCGTCTGGGGCTATTACCCTCACATGCCCGATGTCGACATGTGGGATAACCCGTCCAGTAGGGCACCCCGCCCCTACTGGTGATTCGCGTTTTTGCATCAATAGAGGGTTGCCCCTGTTGATGTCGCCGACCAGAGGACTGTCCAGTCCGCTGACTGCGTGGCGCCGGCCGCGGCGCCATACACTCGTGGGCATAATGGCCCATCTTCGCGCATCGATTGCAGCAAAGAAATTTCTTGTTCTTCGGTTGCCTCGGGGTTGAGGCAACTTCAACCGATAGGTCCATCAGTTCTGGACCTCCTCCGCCCGTGTTCTGGCGTGGGTCTTGGTGTCGTGGGACCAAGTGTAAACTCTGTCTGTTCGAAGATTGTTTAATATGCTGCACCGGCGGCATGTTAAAGTTGAAAGCTGTTAAGCCCTTCGACTGAATCCAGCATTTGTTGACGCTGAACGCATGCTAAACCCTTCTCTGACGCTTTGGTCTATAGCATCCCTCAAAGTCTTTGGTGGGTTCCGATAAAGACTCTGCTTGATGGGACCTTCATTCCGTCCCTTCGTATAGCCAGTGACCTGCATGGCAGGGGGCACCGGCTCATACACAATATTTGATAGCAAATATTGTATCTTTTGAGCGTAAGCTTGAAGATTCATCTTACCTTGCCGGAGTTCCATAAACTCTTCTCGGCAACTATGCTCTATTTCTGGATATTCGACATTGAGCTTTAGCTCAGCTTTCAATTCCTGATACGTCAGGAACGCAGATCCATCAGTGGATCTGCGGCTCATAGCCCATGCCCTGGCACAACCACCCAGGCATGTGGTGGCAAAATAAGTTTGTGAACGTGTGTCCACAATCTTTTGCGCAGATATGGCATCTTCCACCTCTGTGAACCATCTACGAAGGGATTCACCCCCTTCGCCAGTCAAGGGCAGTATCCGCGCCTTTACTACTTCAACGCTTGCCGTGGACGTTGTTGGTGGTGACCGCGACATTATTGTCGCGGAACGCACCTGGGATCTATTTAAACCCTTTTGAAACGGTTTACCATTTCCAACGCTTCCTCCGAGGTCTTACCACGGAGGAGGGTGATGATGCCGGTCCCCATGGCCCGCATCATCTCCACTACAGTATCCACATTACGCTGTGGAAAGTGAGGGAAAACCTCCCTCACTATGTCTTGCGCGAGCTGACGCTCACGTTCACGATCGCTGACCGTCGACATATCGAACGAGCGGCTCTTAAACACTCGTTCCGCTGGTTAACTAGCGCAACGGAGCGAACACTGGTCGTTAAGACGGACCCCAAAGTGCTACCAGGTGTAACAGGCTAGCTGTTACAGGCTTACACTGTGTAAATTGCAAGTGAGAAGCGAGCAATTGGTTAGGACTTGTTCCTAAATAGTTTAATTAGTATTAAACTTAAAGATGGACTATTTAATTGATTAAAAATAGTCCCTCGGATATATATGTAAATATATATCCAAGACACGTGGCTGCAAGACGGTAAGTTTAAGAGTGAATATATTATGAGTGGTTTAGCGTTAATGACTCTAACTAAATCTAAAGTAATCATACATAAAGCTGATCTAATAATACTCTTATTATTAGATCTCTCCTTAGATTAGATATGTGAATCTGAATCTGTTTCCCAGGGTGGATTATAATAACTTATAATCCAATATTTTAATTTCAACATCATTAAACCTGTGATATTCCATTAAAATAAAAAAAATATCACTTAATGTAATGGTACCTACCATTACAGATACAGTGAATAAATTCACTCTATGGAAGTGCTATTTTCGGATTGGTTGAAAGAGGAATTAAAAAGAAGTAGCCGTAAGCAGGAATACATAAGTAGGAATATATAAGTAGGATTACATAGTAGGAAGTAGTGATATGGGTAGCCTGGTAGATGTACTTTTATACCTTACTTCTATATATATATATATATT
>MIQA02001131.1:0-18205 GCA_001887855.2 Sclerospora graminicola | reverse complement strand
CCCCTTTTGCAAGCGCTGACTACTCGTAACCAAGTTGCTCGACGGACGCCATACTTTACACACAAGACCGACTTAAAAAACCGAGCACCAAGAAACACTCGCTGTTTACGCAAGCCAACGTCGTATCTCCGAAAGCACTGGTCGAAGGGCTACCTCGGTCATTTCTTCACTTAAGTGTACAATTAGCTTATACTGTCAGTCTATGAGTTTAAGTTCCTGGGAATAAAACTTTTAAGAGATTCGTTTGTTTTCGGAGTAAATTAGTAAAATCTAAGTTACTCTACGACACCTGGTGCCGCGACCGGGACTTAGTGACGACAAGTGTACACCAAAGAAATGTCCAAAAGACGTGCAGAAGATTTTGGAGAAGGGGCAGTCACAGTACATGGACAGCCCCAATTACGTTTTCACTTACATTTTTCGCAAGATGACCCCAACAGGACGTATACATTTTCTGAAGCATGCGCGAAAATGACAAGATATCAGAGACACATCCTCAAGATGCCTGGGGATTCTACATCTAGCTTTTCCCTCTACGAAATACGCAAGATACGAGAGGCAAAACCTGGATTTCATATGAATACCGACATCGTCACATTTGGCACTCTAGAAGAATCAATTGAAAGTATCGAGGAGTTGCTACACTAGTGTGGATACGAGGCGTGTCGAAGAGAAAATTTCGAGGACATTTACGGTCTGGACCCTGAACGCACAGCACACGATATAGAACTTATGGTTTCATTGTTACTAGCGGAAAATCAGTGGGAAACTTCTATACTGAACTATCGGAATGAAGGTCTGGATAGTACAATTACTCCTACATATCGACTGGTGGCGGATGTAGAACATACACCTCAAAAAGGTACGAGACCAACGGCTTTTAACAACTTAGTGCACGAAAATGTCGAGTGGAATCAAAAAGGTATTGAAGGTATATTGAAGAATAAACCATGAAAGAGTAGAGTCACGAAGAAGCTCGAGTTGTCTTCGGATGAAGATGATATCATGTCAGCTGCCCCCAGTAATCGGTCAGATGATCCGGTAGTGGAATCGTTGATAAAGCTAATGCAGGACGGTCACCTAAGCTTAGAGAAGCTGGCGAATGTATCTTCCATGTTGGCAACAGGGAAAACTCCTCCTACAGTGCGAGCATCCACTCGAAAGCAGTTCAAACGTTCTTTTGCTAGTGAAGAATTAGAAGAGGAAGGCGACATTGAGTTTACGGCCCGAGATGGAACGACGGGGAAAAGGGGTGGACGCCCTTTGACAACTTTGTTGCAAACTAAAGTTTGTCCATTAAAACATTTGATGGTGACAAAGGAGGGGCGGAAGAGGCCCGAGCATGGCTTTCAAAGTTCCTACACATTGCAAATATATCTGGCTGGGACGCCACGCAGCGATTAGAGATGTTTGTGGATAATACGGCAAAGTGGTGGTACAAACAATTGGATAATAGCATCAAGTATGACTGGACACTGTTACTAAAAGGTTTCCGGAAGAAGTACTGCTTGGACAAGACCCCTCCTTGTCTGACATATTACAAATCGACGCAAAAACATGACGAACTTGCATCCAACTATTTGTACCAGCTAAATGCAGCTGAATTAAGAGCAGGGATTAGTTTCCGTGGGAAGGGCGACTCTTCGGCGCTGGATGATCACATACAACAGTTCTTTGAAAGTTTACATGACCGAACTCTACATATGCAATTCTGATTCACTCCGTTCGATAGCATCGAAGATCTGGAATCCAAACTGATGATATATGAGTCCTGTCAAGCACGAACTGGAAAGAAATATGGAAACCGACGGCAAGCAGATACCATGGCAGAAAACTTTACCCCCACAGTAAACCGAGTGGATCGAGAACCATCTCCGTCACGAGGGACACGTCAAAGTTCAAGTCAGGAACAAAAACCAGTACGTGCACAGACGGGGAATAACCAACACCCACCTACAGTCAAGGTATGCAATCATTGCAACCGGCGAGGGCATGACCGAGACATGTGCTGGCAACTTCAAGTATGTGAACATTGCAAAATGCAAGGTCATACTATTAAGTATGTCGACCTTTTATTGAAAAAATGGTCGACCTACGAATAAAACTGAAAACCGGAGAACTATCGCAGCAAGAAGGGTCAGAACAGTTAAATGGCTAACCCCACAGTGTGTGGCAAATGCTGTCGAGGGAAGAGGGGCAGATGTGAGACCGAACAACCAACGTCCATCAGCAAAACCCATAAAAAACATGAAAAAAATAACAAGGACTGGTTTGCATAATGTATATGAAGACGCACCAGTTGCTGAAGCGGAAGCACAACAAGCAACACGTGTGATGAGTACTGAAAAGTTACACGTGGAGATTTATGAAAACAAAATGGAAATTGAAGACAACGTAGAAGACAATTAAGAAGTATAAATAGTAGACAATCAAGAAGAAGAAACAGAAAACCGCAATAAAGAGGGGCACATAAAGGAGAGAGATCTAAACAAAGCAGAAACGTGTACTGCAACTGTTAATTTTGTCAGCGCAAAAGAGTGGGAGAGACGAGGCTGGTACAAAGATCAAGAGCCAAACCCAAGGATGCAACGCAAGTTTATGTGCATGGTGCAGCTGACGATGTGGAACTCCCATTGATGATTGATAGTGGATCTAACATATCACTGCTCCATACTAATTTGGCAAGGAAACTGAAGGTGGGGTGACGGTGCGATAACCCTACAAATTTCTTCGGAGTGTCCGATAATCCTATTGGAGCCCATGGGCAGGCAAAATTGAAGGTAGCCTAGGCCCCGCAGTGATTTTCGAGCATGAGTTATGGGTATCTGATTTTGAATCTTAGTCCTTGATCATTCTGGGTACCGACTTCATGGTGAAAGCCGCAATAACACTGAATTTGAAGGGTGGACTGTGTGCCATACCTGGAGAAAAGCCTTTTACCCTTCTAACCACGAATGACCTCAATAAAATCTTTATATTGAGGTATTCGAAGACGTCCGATGGAATAAGTAGGAAAAAATTGAGTTGAATGAGTGTACAGGCCATCCGGACCATAGGATATGTGCCGCCTACAGATTACTCCATCGACGCCATCTCATCCTGTAAGGTAGATTAATCACATTTAAATCGCGAAATCTATTTACACGAAGGGGTGGAGTTATCAGCGGATGCTATGTCGGAGCAACTGGCTCTCATCCCAGAGATCGAAGTAGATACCAGTAGACCTGTGGATATGGAAAAGGCAGATAATGGCGAGCCGGATCTTACGACGCCTCAAGAAGAGGCAATGCAACGGAAAATACTGGAAAAGTATAAAGACGTATTCATTAGTTCGGGTAATGCGTTACCACCACCAGCTAGGAATGTGGTATGTGATGTGGACGCGAAAGGAGCTAATCTAGTGGCACAGAAAGCAAGGCGTGTCCCAATGCATTTGATGGGAAAATTTTATGAGTTGTTGCGAGGACTCCTACAAGCTAAACTTATCCGATATTCGCAGTCACCATTGGCATCTCCCATCGGGTTGGTAGTGAAGAAGAATAAGAAGGATATTCGACTTTGTATTGACTATCGCCTTGTCGATCAAATGACGAAGTTAATGGTGTACTCTATGCCATTGATAGAAGATTTACTGGCAAACTTTGAAGACGTTATGTGCTGTATTCTATGGATAATGCAAGTGAAAATTGAGCGGTATTAATGACAGCGAGAGCACGGCTCATTACGGCGTTCATTTGCCCTTAGGACATTTCGAATGGTTATGGATGTCTCAAGGACTCAAAAATGCGCCTCAGATATGTCAGTGCGTCATAGACAACACAATATGGACGACGGTTCGACGTATTGAGCAAAAAGATACGCCATGCATTGTGGTAGGCTATGATGAGGCGGAGATAGAAGAGGCGAAGAAGTTACACAGTCTGCCGCAAGAAGAAACCGATTTATACCTGACAAAAAATGCATTTCATCTAAGAGTTTCAGAGTGCTCATCAGTAAAACCGGTTATCGGAGGACGATCACACATAGATGATGTAACATTTGGAGCGAATACTTGGGGCGGCTTTTGCATGGTGTTGGATTGCTTACTGGAATCGTTCAAGTATTGGCGAATCGCCATTAGTCTCCCTAAGAGTTCTTTTCGGAAGAAAAGTGTGGAGATTCTTGGACACAGGATATCTCGGCAAGGAATTTCAGCAGCCCCAAGGAATTTGGAGCCAGTGCTTTCGATGTCATTCCCCAACACGATCAAAGGAATACAATGGTTTCTGGGTAGTCTGATCTACTATCATCGGTTCATTGACAACTTTGCCACATTTGCGGCTGCATTGTATGAGCTTACAGATCTTAAGTTGCGGGAAGGCACTCAATTATCTCAGGCAAGAAGAGCGTTTGAAATATTGAAGCAACGCCTAGTAGAAGTGCCTTTGTTACGACATTTGCAGAGAAACAAGCCATTGGCAGTCGTAATCTACACGAATCAATGGGCTTTCGGAGCAACGGTATGTCAGGAACATGACGGAGTCTTACATCCCGTACGCTTCATAACTAAAGTGTTCAGAGATGCGGAAACAAGATATACGGGAGCAGAGAAAGAAGTTTTAGCTTGATTGAAGGCCTTGAACGACACGAGCCATTTTCTTTACGGTCAAAATGTCATAGTTTATACGAGATATTCGACTATGAAGTGGTTGTTTACGTCAAAAAGTTTAACTGGACGAGTAATTCAATGGGCTGCCATGTTATTTCCATGGTCTTTAGATATTATTCGTGAGAAACATGGGGCGGCAGGCCTACCAGCAATCATGTCAGCTGCTATAATGAAAGAATATTGACGAGGTAATGGATGATATAGCACCGCTCAAAACCCAGAGAAATATACCGGTGATAAGGCCGATCCCCGAGTTAGATCGAAAGAGTGATGGTTTTGTGCTAACTTTCGACGGGGCAGTAATGCTAAAGGGAGAAAAGTTTGAGTCATTCGGTATGATTTTATGGAAACTACCGACTTGGGATGTGGTAGCGGCCGAATAAACCATCAAATCAGAATTGATAGTGAATGAGAGTGAGTATCATGGACTGATCGGAGCTCTTGAACTGGCTAAACGTTACAAGATACAAGAGGCAATTGTGTGTGGAGTTTCTCGTATCGTAAATGGACAAGTTAATGGACTTTGGCAGTATAGTTAAACAGGGTGAAACACTACTCTTGGAGTTTGATGCCATTAGCTTGATCCATGTTGCACGTAAATACAATCAACCAGTGGATTTGTTGACGCATAAGGCAATGATGTCGCTGTCATTCGGAGAGATTACTTCGGTGGAAGAAAGGACTGACTTACAGCTGCTAAACACCCTCCCTGAATTGTTGTATCGAATGACAGATGAGTGTGGTCAGGTTGACGTTATTACGGGAAATTGGAGTTGGGTGGAATAAATGCCGAAGAAGAACAACAGAAGGATTAAAACAAGTTTTGTTGTGACTCGGAGCTTAAGTAAAAGACAGAAGCAATCACAACTCTGGCAAGCCAAGAGTAAGAACAGGTTGAGCGGTCTGTAAACAACCACCAAGTGAATCCGAGGACGACAGAAGCCACTGATGAACAGATGGTAGAGCAGGCGCAGAAGAAGCGATTTCACAGAATAGCGAGAGCACAACAGACGGATACATGGTGTGCACAGATCGTCATCGTCGCCTATCCGAGTGGAAAAGAAGAGTTATTGCCATCTACAAATGCACTGAAACCGGTAGCACGAATATCAGTAGGTTATGTAATGGACGCTGCGGGGGTGTTATATTACTGTCCGATTGGTAATATAAACAAAGACAATACGTGAAGATATTTTGCACGCATACCACACCGAAGCGGGAAGCGGTACACATCAGGGAACTTCTAAAGTTTATGCACGTTTGAGGAGGATGTATTATTGGAGGGGCGTGTACGCTTTAATTGAAAAATTTGTAGCTTCGTGTTAAGACTGTGAGACAGCTAAAGGGAATCCGCGATACGAAGGGCTATCAAGTGGAAACATAGTTGCGTCGAGACCGTTTCAAGTGCTAGCTATGGATTTTGCTTTACCTCTACCTAAGACTTACCAAGGACATTAAGCGTTGTTATGCTTCATTTGTGTGTTCTCGGGATATATTGCTCTCGTACCCATAAGCTCCACATCGTCTCAAGACGTCGCAGAGACATACATAAAAGGCATATTCAAGAGATTTGGTGCACAAGAGATCATACGGCATGATAGAGACCCCAGATTCATGAGCTCAGTATTTCGAAGATTCAATCGTATGCTAAACAGAAGCAATGACCAACCTTTGCATACAGATCACAAGCGAATGGTAAACAAGAGCGATCAGTACAGACAGTGATCAAGGCGATAAAATGTTACATTACAGACCCAGAGCAGCGAGATTGGGATGAATATGTACATCAGTTGGAATTGGCGCTCAATATTTCCGTAAGCTTACAACATCATCAGAATCCTTTCTATTTGGTGCATGGATGGAACGCACGAACGACAATGGAGGCAATGATACCTCCCAAAGATGGATCATTACCAAAAAAGGAAGCATTGGAGTGGCGACAGAAACAGGTGGATCAACAAGAACGAGCCAGAGCGCAAGCCGAATTCATCCAAACGACACTCATGGAAGAGCTAAGAATCAATACGAGAAAAAATGGCTGATGGATTATAGACTACTACACGTACGGCATACAGTCCTGGAAAATTAGTGTGCTGTATCACGACCTGGTCAAGACTGGCACATCTGTGGCATGGGACCTATCTAATAGAAGAACGAGTGAGTGAATCAGTGTATCGGCTTAAATTACAAGGGGCGGACACAAAAAATTTCCAGTTGGTACACATCGGACGTCTAAAACCATACATCTCGCGGATGATACGGCCACAGGACAGTATCGCAGTCGACGATGAGTTCGATCTGGAAGAAGGATTGTTACCAGAGGAAACTTGGTATGAACCAGGCTGAGACAATGAGTGGGAAGTGGAGAAAATTGTGGATTCCCGTGTTAAGACTCGCACGCGAAATGGAAGAAGACAACGAGAGTATCTCATACAGTGGAAGGGGTTCGAAGAGCCCATTTGGGAAAATGAAGATAACCTCATATGCTACGCGTTGCTATATGAGTAATGCGCTAGAAAAGCATGGGAGAATCAAATGAAGGGTGCACAAACGGCGGACGATGCGAAGATGCAGAGCCAGCGGACGAATAGTGCCAAGAGTGATTGTGAACATGATGGAAGAAGGATGGTAGAACGTTGGAAGAACAGAGCATGGGAGGGCAGCGGAAAATGAAGTGGGACAAGAGGATGATTACATGGATGATGGAGTATAGAAAGAAAACAAAAAATAAAGGAGATAAACAAGCTGCAGATGGAGACAATGGTAGAAGAGTCACCTGATGCAAGTTCAAGAAACAATACATGCCACGGACCCAAGTTGGTTGTGAGCAGAAAGAGTGGGGGCCCGGGTTGGCTGCTCTTACATACACACGAGTAAGATCAGATGGACAACTCAGAAGATGACTCCGGTAATTATGACATGGAGAATTACCAACACGAGAACTGACGCTGTAGAAAGCATTAGGAGTGGTGCAGTTCAGAGTGGAAGATGTAATCCAAACCAAATTATAATAAGATTGGAGCGAATATTGGTTTGGATAATTGTCATGATTTTTACATGTAATGAGACGGCCATAACTCTGTGCTGCCGAAGCATGTAGACGAGCACATGTGATGAAACGACCTTAAATTTGTGTCGTAGAAGCATGGAATTTTATATGCGTGATGGAATGACCTTAAATGTGTGTCATAGAAGCGTGCAAAGAGATATGTGATAAAACGGTCTTAAATGTGTCTCCAAAGCATTAGGAAAAGTGAGCGTAATGAAACAGCCTTAAATGAGTGTCGTAGAAGCACAGAGGGATGGGTATAACATGATGAAGCAACTTTGAATGTATGTCGCTAAGGCGGTGGATATATGTATGTGTTGCAATATTCCCCGGAATGTGTATCGAAAAGGAAGATTTTACGTGCGTGGACATATAATGGAGAAGTTATAGAATTGGTCCGTGGTACCGCTTAAACAATTTTCGATGGAGTTAGGGTATTGACTGGATCACTTTCGGATGGGTCACGGTACTGCTTCGATTATTTCGATAGAAATCGTCCGGGCCGGTGCGGGAATTGTCCGGGCCGGTGCGGGAATTTATCAAGTCCACAATCGGTGTGTGGTACACAAACAGTTGGATGGATGGGACAAAGTTCCTTTAGAGGGTTGGAGATATTACGAGAACAGCATTACAACGGGTATGACGACGACAGGAACCCCGATCGACAGAGAAGGCGCAACAGAGCGCTATGAGTGGTACAGAATCACCTTTTGAGTTATCTCAGAAGGTGGCAAAGGAAGCCGATAAAGAACAAAGCGACAAAGACGATCACAGCGAGAAAAGTAATGAACTACCCGTCAGCAAAAGTGAAGTGGAGAGCGCACCTCAGGAGAAGAAAAAGAAGATAAAGGAGCCTGCCGTCACAGCCAAGCCCTGGACAGAAGAACAAGTGGCAGCACTTAGGTCCTTATTGGACGTGCCTACCAATCGAGGCGCGTCGAATGCCGAACTATGTCGGCAGTATAATGACATATGTAAGCGTAACCAATAGTCGCTCAGAACAGCAACAGCATGTAAACAAAAGTGGATTGCTAAGCGGAAATTTGAGGCGTGGGATGACGAAGAGATCGAGTGGATAAAAAGTATCAAGCGTCAACATATTACGAAGAGAAACCAGCCAGTGGGTGGAGGAATATAATAAGGCTTTTCCGAATAATAAAGGGAAACGAACCCAGCGGGCCATAGAATCCAAGCTAAATCACGGGGCGGAGAATATGAAGAAAGGCGATGACCCCAAGGCGAATGAACGAGGCGATAACGGTCGTGCGGCTTCACGATGAATAAAAGAGGAGGATGACGTGCTTTTAGGATTTATGCGGAAAGGAAGCAAAGATTACAAACTTTTTAGCCAACAGCTGGAGAAACAACGACGAGCATGTAATTGGCCGACGGTGTTGCGAACGAAGGTCGCAGTTGAACGACGTATGAAACGGCTCCGTATGGAGAAGGTGAAGCAGGAACGTTCTACGATGTGTTGGGGAGACGAACAAGAACAGTCATTACGAGATGCAGTTGAAAAATGGAAGCTGAAGTTCAAACTATGTCGCCAAATATCCAAAAACACTGGGATACCGTGGCGATTCATCCACGCACGATGGATGGCATTAGCGGCTCAAACTGAAAGGACAGAGGAGACGATAGAAACTGAGTCCAACTGAGGATCGCCGATCATCAAGGAGGAGAGCAGGGATTTACGACGACCTCCGTCAGAAGGATGGGTGGATACTGAGGATAGTGCCAGTGAAGTTTCAAGTCATATGTCGGAAACTCAGGCTTGTGCGGGTGACACCATAGTGGATTTGACTCTAGAAGAAGGTGAATTAGAGTCGACGGGTGCAATAGACCCAATGGAAGAACATGAGGGAGATTATGAGGAAAAAGACCCATCACGAGTGAACATTTGTCCCGAGAGGGTGCTGCTGGGTCGGTAGTCAGACGTCTCTGAAGGGGTAGGTGACACTACAGACAAAGATTCATGCAGACACAGTGGAAGATGAGCGTGGAGATGAACCGGATAGCGATAAAGACTTGCAAGAGACAAAAAGGTCTACCTTAGGGTTCAATACACCCCTAACACGTACGGAGGAATCAGAAGGGAGTTACAGACTGCGAGTGCGGACCCTTCAGCCATTTGTCATTGGGGAAAATAGTGGGTTTTCAGCAGCTATCCGTAGTTACGTAGGGAAATATCGAGTGAAACAAATGTCTACGCTACTTGAGGTGTATAATGCTTCCTTACGCAGACAACAAGAATGGGGGAATTGTATCAATCGGAATACTAGAAGTTATGGATGGGACATTACGAAGCAAGTTTTACAGTTGCGACAAGATGAACGACCCTCGCAAGTAACAATGGGAGATGTGCGATTAATGGTTGTAGCAGTTACGTTGATACGGCGGGATCGATCAGCGTTGGCTTTGTTTTTACGAGAATGAAGGGGAGAGCCGTATGAGCCCTGTAGAGATAAACTTTGCCGCCTAAAAGTGGACACCAACGATCCCCAGTTCAAACATACTGTTACTTGTCGACATTGAAGGTATTTGCAATATCAACAAGTGTACCTGGGTACCTACGAATCAAACGCAGATTACTGATAAGCTATGGCACTGGCGGCACATAACGACGCTTGGTGCAGCACGTCTCATGAGATTTTGATGACTGTATAAAAGTACAAATCAAGTGGTACAGTTAAAAGTGTCGAATTATAGAGTGGGACACTTTATAACAGACAACTGGCCATACGATACAGCTGCCATCACCGTGGAACATGTTATGCCGTTGATAGGCAGTCTGCTGTACATTCAATGATGTAACACTGGGATGACTAGTGAAAAGATTGCTGGGTCAATCCGATCATGGAACGTAGGAGAACCGACTACCACAACGGACACGAATACGAGGTCATTGGAGGTGGAATAGTACTGTCACTGGCTAGACAAAGCATACTTTTGACAAACACACATATTGAAGACGTAAGGATTCATGTGGATCATTTATTTTGGGAGACCAAGACGAACATACTCAATCACATTTGACGGTTGGTTACTGAAGAAGAATTGTCAATCATGAATTCAGTACCTGACATTATCCAAAGGATTATTGATCGCAAATCCAATATCTGAGGAAAGGGATGAAGCAGATATAGCCAAGCAACCGGAGGCAGAAAATACAGGCATTGTTCAAGAAATCTGAGTGTAAAGCAATGCAAGGTGATCACCGAAGGGTTGACAAAGTAGGGTGTTATCCTGGCGTGAGGACCCTATGGGTGTGGAAGAACATCCACAATTGCATCGTTATTGGTAGCCTTATGGGAGGGACTTTTGCCAAAATAGGGTACTTTTTCAGGTTTGTTGCCAAACTAGGACTCAAACGTCAGAATAGGGTGCTGTTTGTGAATAAAGTTCAAATGAGGGTCCCCCCAAACATGTACAATCTAAAGCACCCTACTTTGGCAAGATAGCAGCTACAATAACCCTGACTTGGCATTTCTCATTGTACACTGACAGTTGAAACCGAACAGTACAGTACCTGACGTGGATCAACTTACATACATGCTCTTTTAAAGAGTACTGAACTAATGCTGGAAGAAGAGTGGATGGCGGAAAAGCTGCGTAAATCGGAACCTGAAGATTCGTTAACAGTCACGTTACATTGTAATTTGCTAATATAGATGTCCTACCTTGATTGTCTCCTTTACATATATCGGCGCTGACAATGCTTCTTCTTGATGCATTCATTCCTAAACACACTGCTATACGTTTTTTGCTCGCAACTGCGTCGCATGCTACTATCAGGGGTGTACTACACTCCTGGATATTTTATTTCCCTACCAAAAGGCTGAGTTGTTCGGTGGTGTACACATCCGACAATATACGGCCCGCACATATTGTCCGAAACAGATGACGTACCAAGTGTCTACAGTCACGGCCACAGCAGCGAGTATTTTAGACACCACGACATCAATAATACGCAATGGAAAAGAGTTTCCCACCCGCGACGCAGCATGTCGCTACATCAAAGACTATGCCTTGAGCCAGAAAAAGCGCGCAGTTGTAGACGCCCAGTTAAGTGGAGGAAACAACTTTACGATCCGTTGTGACAGCAAGACACCATGTACATTCTACGTTAAAATTAGCAAATCCAAAGCCGCGGGAGCCAAATGCTTACGAATTACATCGTATAACTTAAAACACGAAGGATGTAGTGGTTCTGCGCGGGCCACGCTAGACCAAGTTGTCCGGTTTAGTGTGACCACGGCAGCGGTAACTGCCCAACCTAAAATTTCCGCGTTGGCACTTATATCGCAGATCAAGGCAACGAATGGTGTTCCCGTGTCAAAGCGTATGGCTTACAGAGCCCTACTCAGAGTTTCGTCCTTAGAGTATCTACACAAACATTCCGATCAGTCTGCAGATATTTCAAAGAAATAACAACATCTGTAAATGTCCAAACCTCCAAGCAGGAAACTCTTCTCCAAAGCGCGAGACCCCGGTCATCGCGGCTGGAACATCAATATGCACGCTTCGAGGAAGATTTCGCTCACTTCCTGCAACTTGATGTAAATACATGAACGCTTCACCACCTTAAAGAGCTTGTATAAGTAAACAAAGTACATTTATGAAGAAGGAAAGACGTTACCAGGGTAGTTGGATCGAGCAGCCACAAGAAAGCATAGTGTCCCAAAACACGTGATCAATAAACAGCATAAGCCTCCAATAAATGGTAAGCGTGCCTATACAAAATGGTTAAAAATGTCAAGTGCGATATATGATAGAGATTCCTTACTTTGCTTCGATTGCGGTACAACTTTGCCAGTCCCTAGATGACAACAAAACAACTGCTGAATAGTCTTGACTAAGTAGCAATAACTTTTTGCGGATACTTACCACTGCGGATACGAAATTCAAAACTGGAATCGCATTAAAGATAAAACGAAGCTCTTTGTGTGGTAGAAATGAATAGAGAGCGAGATAGACAAATACCGGCCACGCTATTGACAGCACGCTCCAATCCACAAGTGGTGTCACCTTGAATGACATCGTAATTTCATGTAACGACCGGCATTTAAAGATGGTTGGAAGCAACAGGCTGAGTAAACAAAAAAGAACATTTTAGACTTCGCCACTTCAACCGCAATTTACACTGGAGCTCACAAACCTGAGTCCAAATGGAATCAGCAGCGCTGTCGCTTGTAGAGCTCTAGGTAGAGCCGAAGTAAAATACCACAACGGTGGACTTACACCCCATTCTTTACTTTTATTGAGAACCGTGTTAAACCACAAAACTTCACCCTCTGGCCATAGCCAGCGCTGCCAAAAGTATGAGTCCAGTAAAATCGTCACAGTCAGAGACACAATTCCCGCTGACAACCCCCACACTATCATCCGAAAAATTGAAATTTGACGAGATAGCACCATGGTCAATAATAATGGTGCAAACAATATTATTGTATCCCCACGAAAAACCACTGTGGCGAAAGTAAAGAAGACAATTCATGAGTACCACCAACGCCATAATCATCAGTGTGTTTTTCCAGATAAACAAACGTAACGATATCACAACTCATTGCGACGGCGATTTTACCAGCTCCAAAGAGCAAAAACGTCACGGTCGATACTGTTCCCACTTGGGAAATGTTACCCAATAAGATTTTAAATGCGTCCTTCGCTGACGTATAGAAACTTTCATAGCGACGAGAATGTAGGCGTTTTTAGAAATAAAGCGAAGACATTTTTCTAAGCACCATAAACAGCATGCCATCATCTTCATAACCACTTTAACCACAAGATTTGATTTCTGAAGGTCTTTCGTTTGATGTTCCAGATAGAGCAATATTGAGCGAAGAAATTGCACGATAGCAATAACTAAAGATCCAAAGATTAATGATCCCAAATGGTAGCGAAAACAGTTTTTAAACGATTTAAGCACTGGAAAACGACCCATTTCATCGTTTGTCTTGTTGCGACTCCAATAATACCGACTGATAGCACCCGCGATGGTACACACACTAATTGCATTAATGAGTTGTGCGGTCCACAAGAACCCAAAAAAATGATATGCGACCAAAATTTTCATCGTCTCGTCTGGGGTTACTTTATTCAGCATTGTCATAGTTTCCGACGTGATATTGTGTCCAGTATGTTGAGCAATTTCACCTGCTAAAGACGATATTTCCATCTTTCCAGAACTGTAAATATACGCTCCAATTGTTGTATACGCGAAGAGTAGCAACATCATAGCGAATGGAATGATTGGAAATAGCACTAACATTGGCATGTGTTGCAACGCACGAGACGCTTCTTTCACAATCCCAACTGCAATGCAAATTTTTTTTGGAAAAAAGCATACGAGCAAAAGTGCGAGACCAGTTAAGACGTACGATACGTACGCCGCAACAGCATAAGCTTTCTGTTTATCGTGACTAGCTTGCAGGGTCTGAGGCAGCACAAGTGTAGTCGCATTTACTGCCGTGTGGTTCATACCAGCCGCAATGGCAGCTTTCGAGATCTGTGAGGTTAAGGCACTAAGCTCCGAGTTGCCAATAATGCCCCCTTTCGTACTCAGTATCAGTGCGAAATACTTACTCCACATTTCCTGCTTGAAGAGCGACGTGCAGCGCCGTGTAGCTATCGCCCGTACGCACAGACGGGTCAGGTCCACGCGCTAGTTGTTACGCGCCGCAAGATGCTGTGCCGACGTCTGGTTGATTCCCACGCCGTTTTCATCGACCGCATTGTCACGCAACAAGGTCGCAATCAGGTGCCAATTGCCCACTTCGGCGGCATCAAATAATTGAAATTGTTTCTTCACATCTCGTAAATCAAAATCATCTGAGGCGCCGTGGATCGAAATTTTCCCGCGCCAACGGATGGGGCATCGATTGAGCGCCCTCCATTCATATAAATTGACTGTTGACTTGCAGCGCCTCCAACAGCATCACATCCATCGATCCGTTGAACTTGGCATATCGACCACGCACTGCAGGCTTTTGGTTTGACATCATCGCCCTCCCTGTAACAAAATTAAGATTAAAAATAAGCTTTTTTAGGGTGATTGACTTTGAATCATTTGATACCTTGCCGATCTGTCAAGTCGAATAGCAACTAAGTGGTGAAATACCGCAGCTGCAAGGGTCTCTCATAGCTACACGCACACGACGCCTCTTGTGTGACATGCAGCCTAGCTAATTCATTGCCCCGCTCTACAGTTAAGGTATACAAGCTCGTACCGTTGTCCGGTGCGATCCCCTCCTCCCACATTACCTTCTGGCACCGAAATCAAAATAAATGAATCCCACCACCAAAATGATAAGGTACCCTATTCTGACATTCGCAAAACATGTGTACCCTCTATTCTCCCTACAGATTGTACATGTTTGGGGGACCCTCATTTGAACTTTATTCACAAACAGCACCCTATTCTGACGTTTGAGTCCTAGTTTGGCAACAAACCTGGAAAAGTACCCTATTTTGGCAAAAGTCCTTTTGGGAAACATACCCAGATAAAACAACTGCTATGGTGTCCGAGACCAATGCGGCCATTGACGAAAATTTACGGAAATTGTTGACATCGATTATTGGGGATGCTAATGCTATATTGTGATTTTGAACACCAAAGGGCGAGATGCTGGAGGATGAAAACTGCAAAAGACGTTTCATCAGTGAAATCAAGCGAACGGAAAGAGAACGTTTGCGGACTACAGGATGGAATCGCTACAGCTGGGCGGTTATGAAGAAAGCTTTGTATAGCGTGTGGCGCAAAGCTAAAATAATTTTAGCCACATTATCTCAGCTGAGTCGACGGGAATATCGTTCTTTGCAATTTTACGTGGTCATTAACGATGAAGGGGCGCAGACTTGCCAACTGGCGCTACTGCAAGCTTTACGTCCCACTACTGAAGTGATGGTAGCCATTGGTGATCCGTACCAATTATACGCGTATACACCTTTGGTCGAAGAAAAAAGACACAGCTACAACGAAATGGAGCGGCGTCATAAAAGAACGTGGTCAATTTTACATACTTTTGAGCATCACCGAGCTCAACGGCATGAAGTCCCAGCGGTTTATGGAACTAACATGACAGTAGAGTTTTGTAGCCATTACAGAATCACAAGATTCCTGCAGACTATTTACACAAGATCGTGGATCGACCCCCCCCCCAATTAAAGATTATTTGAAAGAGTTGAAGCTACCTCCAGTGACGTGCGCAAAATGGAAAGGGAGGATTTCAAGACAAACCGAAGAATATGTTTTAGGCTCAGAACATGTCATATGAATTAGCACGCATGATGATCTGGTATCTGAAGGTGTGACAGAAAATCATACGGATGAGCTTCAAAGTGTTATTGAAGTAGCATTGGTTTTAGAGCTAATCCGACGAATCAATGGGACACTAAGATCGGACACGGAAGAAGTGGTTCGACCGAAAATGCGTACCTTGCTCATAATCTCACCGTATCAGAAACAAGTGGATATCATAAGGCATGAAGTGTACAAATTAAGAAGCAATGATGTGGACAAGCTAGTGATTAGTGTTGCGACGACTGATTCTAGACAAGGCAAAGAAGCTGATATCACGATTGCATCTATCGTTCGGACACATTCCTAAGGTTTCATGCAAGATTACCCTGCCAGATCGCTCGTATCAATAACTAGGTCAAGACATTAGCTATTTATCCTGGCATCACGACGAGCTTATGGACAAAGTGTAGTATGGTCAAAATTAATAAAAGAGGCGGATGATCTGCGAATACCAAATTATAGTACACATTGAAGAGATGCAGATGCGTTAAGGATAATTCAGAAATGTCAAGAGGGAAACGTGGAACGCGTATTCATGAGAAATGCGGTTAAAAATTATATAGTTTGCTGACCGCTATTGCCCGATGTCTCGCTGTAACTTCGCAAGGGGCGGATGTGATAGAGTGAATGAATTTTCACTCTATGGAAGTGCTATTTTCGGATTGGTTGAAAGAAGAATTAAAAAGAAGTAGCCGTAAGTAGGAATACATAAGTAGAACTACATAGTAGGAAGTAGTGATATGGAGTAGCCTGGTAGAGGTACTTTTATCCCTTACTTCTAAATATATATATATATATTTCCCCTTTTGCAAGCGCTGACTACTCGTAACCAAGTTGCTCGACGGACGCCAACTTTACACACAAGACCGACTTAAAAAACCGAGCACCAAGAAACACTCGACGTTTACGCAATCCAACGTCGTATCTCCGAAAAGACTGGTCGAAGGGCTACTTTGGTCATTTCTTCACTTAAAGTGTACAATTGGCTTCTACTGTCGGTCTCTGAGTTTAAGTTCCTGGGAATAAAACTTTTAAGAGATTCGTTTGTTTTCGGGGTAAATTAGTAATTTACTCTTAAAACAAACGAATCTCTTAAAAGAGTCTGGCGCGAGACTTTGTGGTGCCACCGACCCGCGCAGATATAACTGCAACGAGATATCGGGGCTGATATGACGCGAGGATCAATATTTTGTGGCAGTCGCTGTTTCAGTCTGCATTGAACAACTCGAGCGAGCCAACCAAATTTATAGCCCATCGTGAGATGAACAAGATTTCCATCAACATCGTGAATTGAAGCATAGCACTACACCTTTTCCCGGTCAAAGTTGGACTAGTTTCGAACCAAAGTTGGATTTTTAGGTTTTGGAAAAATGAGGTTTCATGCGATGTCGGATTCCTTAACAAGCAAAGTTGGACTATTTTCGTACTTTGGGGTGACATAACTGTGCACAACATTTCTAGACGCGCCATGCCTACGGAGCAACAAAAGAAGCCAAAGACAACTGCCGCGGAGCGTCAGTGAATCCTCGACGCGTTCGACCGTGGCGACAACTGGCTGTCTATCGCGCTTGCGAATGGTATTTCGCGCAGCTCCGCGTACGCCCTAGTTAAAACTCGCCAGATAGAGGACAAGAAGCGTGGCGGTCTGCGCGCAAAGTGCATTAAGATGACGCCCGAGATCATGATCTCGCTCGAGGATGCTGTTGAACACAATCCGACGATTACGCTCGCTACCATGCGGCTGCTTATTTTCAGCGAGCACGGTGTGGATCTCAGCTTGTCTACCATCAGTCGTCATTTGACAGCCCTAACATACACGATGAAAAAGCTACGATTGGAGCGGAACAGTATGAACAGCATCGCGAACAAGATTGAGTGCCGCGAGTTCGCATTGAAGCTGGAAGCGTACCGGGCGGAGGGTAATGTGATTGTTTACTGTGATGAGACTAATTATAATGTGTATATTTCACGCACAGTTGGGCGCGCAAAAGCAGGTGAGCGTGCAACGACGTCTGTGCCAATCTCGCAAGGAAAGAATCTACAGATCCAGTGCGCTGTGTCGAATGGCGTTGGTGTAATGGAGGTGATATTTGTGGTGGGAAAAATTGACATGGACATGAATGCATCTTTTTTGCTTGACACGTTTATCAGTGCAATGCATTGGGCCGACAATCAAGCAACCTACCATGGCAAGAAGATAGTGCTA
>MIQA02001130.1:0-28193 GCA_001887855.2 Sclerospora graminicola | reverse complement strand
TTTCCAGATCAGTGCTGATCGAGAAGCCACCGATCTACATGATGTGTTTACGGAGGGCGAACCAGACCAAGATCAGGGTCAATCAGTTTTGGGAAGGCGATCATATATAGATGACATCTTGGTCACAGCAACATCATGGGATATGCTATGCAATAAGGTCGAACAGCTCCTGAACACCTGCGAGAGCTGGAATTTATCGATCAGTGTGGTCAAGGGTTTCTGGGGTCAACCCAAGGTCGCCTACCTCGGCCATAACGTGTCGATCCAAGGTTTGGAAGCAAACCCGAAAGATCTGGTCGCTCTCAGCAACTTAGCTTTTCCCCGATCACTGAAGGCTATGCAGTCCTCTCTCGGATCTCTGAACTGCTATTGCCGGTTTATCGAAAGACTTCTCAATTTTGCCGCTATACTTATGAACTATGGAAGTGGATTATATGGCTAGAAGAAAAGTGATCGAGTGGGAAGATCACTAAGTGAGACTGATCGCGAAACCGAAGTTACTGAATCGAATCTCAAGACTGGATCACTGATCAACCGAACTGTGCCAGGGTCAGAGGTGCA
Source organism: Sclerospora graminicola (assembly GCA_001887855.2). Lineage (NCBI taxonomy): Eukaryota > Oomycota > Peronosporomycetes > Peronosporales > Peronosporaceae > Sclerospora > Sclerospora graminicola. The sequence continues at coordinate 27,632 of MIQA02001130.1, read as the reverse complement.
TATGAAGCGAGCTATGGTAGCTTTCAGTATGTTGAAGGCGAAGATGATTTTCTTCTTATGTATAGGATCGAGGTCTGCACCTCGATCTTTTCCCGGATTATAGTTAATTTTACAATGACTCAGATCGGCTCCGATCGGAGCCTTGTGGGGAGTTGTTTCATCTTTAATTTTGACCTTGAACTCCACCGTACCATGTCGACCATCGCTTCCTTTAGGTATGGACAGCATCGGAAGCGATACGCCTTCCTCCAATACACCCGAAAAAGTTTCCTCCACTTTGATTTTCCCATCTTTTTAATCATCAAAGGAATCACGGTGATATCCTGAGTCACCAAGTGATCCGGGCACGCGCACCATTGTGGTGGAGACGATTTCTAAATCCATGACAGAAGTTTTGGGTGGAATCCGGATACCCACTGGCCGGACGACCAACTATCGGAGGGGGTACTCCGTTGATCTTGATCGCCATCAGAATCAGATGAATCACCATTATGGTGACTGATCGGATCCTCCCGGTCATCTGACCGGTCGTCATGTGCGATAGGATCCATATTCAACTTCATCTCACCTTGTGTACCCGTTGATCGGGGGTGGTTACACTCACTCAGGTGGACTCGGTGACGAAAACGATGATCTTGATCAGGTCGGAGGGGATGATCTTCTCGAGACGGGGGGTGTCCTCGGGTGGAAATCTTCACCGGAGAACGGGTTGGGGTCGATACTTAATCAGTATCTAGGCACTGATCGGGAAAGTTCGTCCGATCAGGCCAACCAATGAGAGAGAGATAACAAGAAACCAAGAAAACGCGATCAAACCACGATCTTCCACAGTACTCCACAGACGTTATCTCCACAAAACCTTTTCCAATAGCAATAACGTGTTCCAAACACATGCGCGTTAGCGGTGAGGCTTGATCACCTAAACAAACCCGTCGGGGGTCTTCCGGTAAGCCAAAATGCGTCTAAGCGCGTCTTAACCGGGAATTAAGTTGAGCAAGAGGGGACTAGTCAACCCTGTGCTCCCAATGACCGCAACACGTGGCGGAGCGACTCTTTGCTTAGGGGGAAAATCAAAAACCTGTTATTATATATGCAATGTCCTATACTTAGTGTACCATACACCAACTCATGTGCCTGATTTATACTTCGACCCTGTTCACTTCGTCGCACGGTTGCATAGCACCACCTTACCCATCTTGGCTGCACCTTCAAACTGATCTGTACCACTTCTGCCCTGATCACGGTCGGACTTCTATAACGATCTTCAACCATCCCGATCTCTCGATAAACAACTTGGAAAACACTTGAGATCTGCCCCTCGGACACTTGTTCACTTCATATCCAACCCGGCTTAACTGAGAACTTCACCTGCCTTTGCGTCTGGACGCCGGTTTGAGGCTGATCAGCCCCGATCATGATCGGCATAGCGATCAGCCGAGTGATCGGGTAGTGATCAGGGCGATCAGCCCTAGATCACTTCGGAAACTCTCTGGGTCACCATCACAACGACTTTGTTCGCCCGCTCAGCCATATTCCTGACCTTCATCCCCTGTCGGGGTAACCAGATCGCACCGATTTCAGCCGATCGGGCTTGATCGGGCCTTCTTACGTCATCCCTGGACAGATCCATCAGCCATCATCACTTGCCTTGACTTGACATTACTCGCACGACTCGCCATTCCACATGCCCCATTCCATTCCATATCTGATCTTCGTATTTTGGGGCATAATCAGTTGGCTCGGCCGATCGGGCCGGAACTTCGTATCATATTCCACTTCAACATCTGCACTGTTCATAATTCGGCCCGATAACTGTCTCTGATGTGCCACGTCACCATTGCTGCGGTATCTTAACTTGTCTCTGCCGATCTTGTCATACATCCACGTGAACTCCACTTAATAAACGTTATCCCGATCGCGATCGTGATCGTCGCTGTTCTGTTAGTGTATGGGACCGGGCGTATTACTGTGCTTGGCTTATTGCTTCATATCACGAGCACCCGTTGACCACTACCTTTTCGTCGTATGCGCGATCAGCCTGTCCCACCCATCAACTGTCTCATCTTGATGGGTGTTCCATCGTCATCAATCAACGGCTATGTGTGGACCACCTCATTCTCAACATTTTTCCACATCGCTTTACCACACATCCACCATCTGCGGTCATCCGGCCTACCTGATCCGGACGGCCCATCTCTGTCTAGCTCTCTTACAAGTCCCTTTATCACGCCCATCTGGCTCGATTCCATGTCTGGCACCATCCTGCCGCTGGTGAATACAGTGCCATCCAGCATCTACGCCCTTGGCCTGCATTCTCTGCCAATCAGAATGCACCCTCGGCCATATGTATCTCATACCTGGCCGTTAATTAATTCACAAATCACTTCACTACAAAGTCGATCGGTCTCACAATTAAAAACAGGAGTTCGTTCTTTTTCACTTCATAATTTGGAGCGATTTAAATGTAATTCTTCGCTACATAATTCAAAATGTACAGGTCACCACATAAATAGGTCTTTAAATGCACAATCCACTTTTCTTTATTCTGAGAATCTTCTCGATCCTCAGTCGTTGTACTATTCCATCACTTAAGCTTTCTTTCGAAGTCTGTCTGCGGGGTGTCGATCGGGTTCGCAACCTGATCAATATCATTTTTTACTTGCGCCGATCTTTTTTCCATCATCTGGTCGGATCAATTCTGGTTACGTTTTGATCTCGACCTGTTCGGCCAATACTCTACAGTATATCTTGTGGTGTAATCGCTCTCAGAAATTCTTTCTGAGATGCGAGCACCCACGGGTGGCCCAGATGACTGACTGTCGGAGGGGGTACTCCGTCCATCCAGGTATTGATCCGATCCGGCATCCGGCCGGCTGGATCGGTCACTTCCATCACCTTGGTCGTGACGACTTGGATGATCCATTTTCGAAAAGCTAACCTTGTGTACCCGTCAGCACTGCGGTTCGCTCTTTTGATGACCCTAGGGCGAAAAGCTAAAAGTCCGTCGAATTGGGAAATAAGGTTAGACTAGAGGTTACTACCTCCTGGGCGGAAGTCTTCAACGGGGAGCTCGATTGGCAATATACTTGAAGTTTGTATACTGCGACGGCTGGACCGAGAATAGTCGATCGGCCAGCTAAACCAATGATAATAAAGGGGTAAATCCAAACGTGTACGTAAAAGGGAATCCAATGGAAACTCCACAATCTTCCACAGAAGGCCAGAACGTTACCACACTTTCCAATATGAGATATAACCGTGTTCAAAAAACGGGCGAATTGAGGTGAGTATACACGACGCCGCAACTCCCGGTCAGGGGACTTCCGGTGGGTTAACTTAACCTTCCCCGGGCAAACTAATAGCAGCAAGAGGAGACCTTGTTAGCCCTCTGCTATGAACCAATGAAAGCGACTTGTGTCTAAGAAAGCGAAACGTATACTGATTTTTATCCCTATGTCCAATACAACCTTTTGTGTAACCTACCCCAAATAGCCCGGCTGGATAGTCATGTGCCTTACCTGAAATAGTCCAGTTAACTTTATCCGGATCTCTTTTGTGTACTGTACACCAAACCCAACCGGATCGGCCGCCGGATGCTCTTGGGTGAACTGTACACCAAACCCAGTCGGATCGGCCGGATACTCCTTCGTGTACCACACAACAAATATCCGGCTCGACCCGGATAGCCATCCATCTAAGCTCACTTGACAGCTGGTGTTATCCCCTCCTTAGCAGCTCCGAGTCCAACTCTGGCGCCTCATCCGTCCTCTGCAAAAATCAACCTTTTTTAGGACCCTTCGCACAAACACCTTCCAAACAATCCGCCCTTCGGTCATTCACTGTCTGAGGTCATCCGGCTCACCTGATCCGGACGGCTCATCTACAGCTAGCCCAATTACAAACATCTCGACCACATTCATCTGGATCGATTCCATGCCTGACACCGTCCTGCCGCTGGTGGATACGCTTGGCAACTGCCATCCGGCATCTACGCCCTTGGGCCGCATTTTCTGCCAATCAGAAGGCGTCCTCGGCCGAATGTATTTCATACCCCCCGTTAATTAATTGGAGAGTCACTTCACCACAGCCGCCCTTGAGTCTTGTCGGAGCCGCACAACGGTTGAGGCATGATCTCACCACGCATCTCGCACTTTGAATCCTCCACCGTTTTCATGTCCTGCCACAACGATACCGACACGAACTAATCGTTGGATCGTCCTCCGAGGCTAGCGAGGCCACCGGTAGGCTGCCTAAGCGCACGATCCGTCGGTCTCGGGCGTCGCCCAGGGCAGCCTGAGGTGGTTACCCTGAGAAACCAAATTACTGTCTTGACCGCTCAGGTAGCTACCCTGGAGAAGGCGAACACTGAGTTATGCTTGACCGCCCGACTGGCCAATCAGCGGGCAGACGAGGCCAGGGTCCGGGAGTTACTAGCTGCCCTCCAATTCCAAAGCTTCATTAACCAACTGTAGAATGAGAAGGCTGACCTCGTTCGGTAGAGCAAGCAACTACCCGAGTCAATTGACTCCCTGCGCATCCTTTACCAGATGGCGACATTCACCGTGAATTCTCAAAGTTAGTGAATTCACGCTTGCTCGGGGTTGTATTTTCATCCGCTTACTATATATGTTTCCGCAGAAAAGAGTGTCATGTATTATCATATCTTGATGCTCGCGTCCTCCCATGCTTCCCGTAAGGTAACGAAGCACTATGAGTGGTATATCCGCCTCTCCCAGCGACTGGAGAGATCACAAGTGAAGTTGGGTCAGCTGGAGAATCAACGAATTCGCCTCTTGAAGAAGCTGGTGAAGTGCAAGAAAGCGCTGGAAAAAGTCATCATCCACGCCGCCCGGACTTCAACGCCAGATCCAGGAATGTGAAGACGCACATGCCGAGGCCCAGGTGTGTGTAGATAAAGCCCGAGTGTGGTTTATGACCTTATGAAGCGTCGTGCGGGCTGTTTGTCCTCGATACAGGCTACCAAGACACGACTAACAGAGGAGGGGGCCAGAGTGGCGCGTCTGATGCAGGGCCCCGCACCTATCCGGCGGGCCATCCTGAACATTCTCGACTTAGCCTGCCCCCACGGCCCTGGTTTCGATGCTCCCGCCCAATTATCTTTACCGCTGTCCGCTGGCACTGATGCTGGCGTCGGGACCTTCGGAGGAAAGGCGTCCGCCTCAGGCTTAGGGACCGTCAGTACGGATGTAACCACACATCTCCGGATCGGGGATGGTTCCCGAGACCCTAACCCTCCATCAGTACCAGCCAGCGCGCAGCCGGCTTCTTCACCATCCCCAGAGGACCTCCCCCCCCCCGATAGGCACAAGAAAACGCCGATCCAGCAGGATTTCATTGCTTCCTTCTCAAGCGGCAACTAAACGGCTTAAACAGTCCGATTTGTCGGCGGAAACGTCAAAGATCCGGGAAGAAGGTGAGCCGCGCTTCAGATCAGATTCGGGCCTGACCACTTCTGGTTTGCTCGCTTCCGGAAACTCGCCCCTTCGTGACCACGTTCCGAGATCCTTGTCTAGCGCTCCGTCTTCTCCAGTTCTCCTAGGAATTTCCCCCCAGGATCCCCGAGGGCCATCCACCGCTTCCCCGGATGAGGAAGAGGCGTCAAACCTGCTCGAAGCGGACGATGACGAAGCCATTTCTGAGGGCTTCGAAAGATTACCTCCTCCGAATACGTTTTCGCCGGATGAGAATGTGTCCAAAGAGTCGTCCGAAGAGTCTCCCCCGCTCTGGATTCCTCGCCAGAGAGTCATGACTACTTCCTAACTGAATGCGGCTCGCCCCTGGTTTGAGGTGCAGCTAAAAAGACTGCGTATTGTAGACCTCACAGGCACTAACGTCGCTCAAAATTTGTCTCGTCCACCGTTGTGGGTATTTTTTTCGGCCGCTAAGTAACACCCAGCTTCTGATTGGCGTCCTGATTTAGTCGATTTTGCACGGGTAGACGCAATCTTGTCTCACTCCGTGTTGGCAACGGGTATGCCCGATATGGGCTAGCCCAATGTCGGCTGGTTTGCCGATCTTCGTACTGCTTGTGCGGGGTATCTCTTCCGCCATGGTCAGTCCAATTGAAGGTCCACCTACTACCTATTCATTTCCGCCGAAGCCGGACGTGAGGCTCCCGCTCTTGCCAGATACCGTGCCGACGCAAAGCAGCGTTGAAACCGGTTGGCTGAGGGCTTGACCATGTTACGTATCTTTGTCGTCGACGGCATCCGAGCTGGCCAGTGTGACCGTGTCATATTTATTCATCCCATTATGCTACACCTGGCTAATCGCCGGGTGGAGAAAAGCGGGAATCCAGCTGAAGGCGGGACCTGGTATCCGGGATTAGGTAACCCCCATCGCGTTACTACTCTCCAAGCCTCACTTGCCGAGATGTACCAGCGGGATCCGTGGCGTAACCAATATCGGCAGGATCCCGACAGAACAAATTTCGCTACACTCGCCAGTGATGACATGCAAGGCTAGTCTATTTTGCTCGTCATAGCTTTTTCCAACTCATCCATCCATTCATCGTCATTCGCCCTGCTAGTACATCATTCATTCCATTGCCTATACCGACATTACTTTTATTCTACTTCCACAATCCAAACATCCATCCAGCTTCGCCACTCCATCACTCATGCTGACTCCGATTTTTTTTATCCAGCCCCTAATTGGCCCAATTCCGACCAGACTAGCTCATATCCACCATTTGATTGGTCGATCAGTATTCATTAATCTGGCCGGACCTGCTGCCCGGCAGCCGGATGACCTAATTTTTCAAGTCAGCCCCACCTTCTTCATGGGTCTGCATGACCTCGAAACGATTCCGGCTCGCTCGTTGGCGGTCAACCTCCCTCATCAACGCCCCATAATTTAGATCCAGCTCATCCACCTACGACTGTTCTTCGCAGATTTTCCACTGCACCAGAAATTCCCTGTGGGTCCGGCTAACCTGGTTTTCCGTCCCGATCGGAAATCAAAAATCATCTTCTCCACTTCATACTCGTCCAGATCCAGCGGTTTGTCCCAACTATCTTCTGGCAGTAGGGCTTCATCAAAAACCAACCGGTCGCTCTCCGATACCAGTGGCGTAATCGGGCGACCTGGGAAACGTCTCACCAACTTCAGCTTGGAGACGTGAACAATTGGTAAACGTTTTAGTCAGTGCCTGTTGTAATCAGCTTAACAGCGTGCTCCCCCACCAACTCTGCTACTCGGAATGGACCATGCCACATATGGGCTACATGTAACTTCCGCGCGTAACCTTCCTTCACCCGGCCCAGATACAACCATACCTGGGAGCCTGGCCCTATACCATGCTCCCGGACCTGTTCACTGTTCTGATCGTCGCGGTCCTGGATAGCTTACCGGAGACGTTCGTTTACTTGTTCAGGTGCCAACGAATAATGGCGTTGCACCCCCATTCTCCAACGACGGGCGTCTTGATCACGACTTCCAGTAAGCCCTATTGGGATGGAAGCTTCCAAGGTGGATCGGGGATCCCATCATAAAATGGGGTGTCTCCCCTTACCCGATCGTACGACGAATTAATAGCGAAAACAAGTATTTCGGCGTATTCGTCCAAGTTGTGCTGATCGGCCTCCACCACATACATATTAAGAGCTCTAGTCAGAGTTTGGACCATTCTTTCGGCCTTCCCAGTCGCTTGTGGGCGGTAGGCCGTGGTCGCGCTCTATTTTTGTCCCAGAATCCTGTTGAAGGATCGGGACACATCTGCCATAAATCCAGGTTCCCTATCATGCCTGATGACCTCGCATGCACCGAAACGTCTAAACCCGCATTCCTCATAACTCTGAGCGACCTGCTGTGTGGTACGGGCGGAACTGGCTTTTGCTATGACCAGCCCGGTAAACAAATCCGTCCAGATCAACAGCTCAGTGTACCCCCTTCAAGATCTAGGTAGAGATGGGATATGGTCCATCGCAATTACTTGGAAAGGATAGGCGGCTTGTATATTTCAAAGTGATCGCCCTTTAATGGTCGTCCAGCCTTTCCCTGTCTCACAATCCGGACAACTTCCCACATAAGCCTGCACACTGCGATAGAGACCTCGCCAGTGGAAATGTGCCTTGATCTTATGATAGGTCCGACTGATGCCCTGATGCCCCCATCTAAACTTACGTGTTAGTGGTGGAGGATATCCGTTTGCAAGGTAGTCGGCACGACTAGCCGGGCGGATGTATCCCTATCGATTTCGGTCTGGTCAGCATCTCGTTAGAAAAACAGCAACCCATTTTCATCCACTTCATAATCTGGGGCTATTTTAAAACACTCTTTAGCTTGTTCTGCACTTAATTTCTCCACTTCCCCGTTCAAGTATGCTTTAAGATCCACTATCTACTTTTCTTCATTTTGCGATTTAAGGATCCGTTCTGCCCGCAAGTGTTGCACTATCCCTTCATTCATTACTTCTGTAGATGGTGAGCCAGCGGCCAGAGAACGGCATTTTTGCGCCCGGGTGTAGGCATTCACCCTCGTTACTTTCCCAGTGTCAGCAGGACGGATAAGTTTGCGCAACCGATTGATCTCTGCCAGATCTGATAACAAGCTTGGATCAGAAGCCGTGACCCCTTCTTGGCCAGCGTGGCCAGGTGATCTGCACTCTTATTCCAGTCTCTCTTAACATGTAGCAATTCATTCTCTGGCCACTTCGTCAGGGTTAACATGACCCGATCCTTCAATAGCTTTAGTCGGGGGGGGGGGGGCTTGCAGTCTTTTTCCCCAGTAATTTGTCGAATCACAAGATTGGAGTCACCGCATATGATAATCCGCCCCTGCGTCTGGCCAGCCAGCAAATCTAGGCAAAGCAACGAGCCTCGGTATTCTGCCTCGTTCACAGTTATGCCAGGTGTGAAATCCGAGGCAGCGGCGACCACTTTCCAATCGGGCAGCTTCCACAAGAGGGCACTATAGGCACCCACTCCCTTCTTGACGCTCACTGACCCGTCAAAGCTCAGAACCATCAGCTCCCCCGCCGGTCCTACTGTTGGTGGCGGGAGTGTGATGGATTGCCGTGGCTGCTTTCGGGGCGCTATTGCTATTAGCGCTTCCTCCGCTTCTGCCCTTGGGGTAATGCTGGCCGCTAATACGCCCAATATCTCCTCTTCTCCTTTAGTGCACTTGATCACTTCTAGGGACCAATCAGGCAACAATGCAGCCCATCTACCCAGCCGATCATCAGTTCCATTTACCGTAAGAAGTCATGACAGGGTCGACCGTCTGGATAGCACTTTAATAGAGCGAGACACCAACATCGTGTAGCATACATCCTGAATCCGTACTAAAGTCAAAACGACTTTATCCACCAGCCCATAGTTAACTTCGTTAGCCTTCAGAGTCCGGCTGGTGAACATCACAGGACAATACACTCCATCATGATCATGCGCTAGGGCAGCTGAGATAGCCCACTTGTTAGTATAGATGATGACCACGGGCGCCTTATTAACATCAAAGTGTTTCAGAACCGGCGTGGTCGCCATATTTTCTTTTAGCATACTGAAAGCCACCGTCGCCCTGGTCATGTGGTCGTCTAGCAGGGCAGCATTGGAGATGGAAAGCCGGCTGCCTGTCTGGGCGGACGGGCAACATCTCATCTGCCGAAATCGTTGGCACAGTCAGGATATTGTTGGCCCGGTCAGCATTTCGCCTTGCGAGTCCTGCTCTTTCAGCTTGTGGTAATCCATTTCCCGTAACTCATACTTCCTCTGTCCAGAAATATGAGGCCGTTGTTTTTTTCTCAAATTCATTTTTAAGCGAGGGGTTATCTGATGCTAGCTTATTGGACGTTTTTTAATAGTTAATCCATGCTGATTGGGCGTTTTGAATAGTTAATCCATGCTGATTGGAGGAGTTTTTCTTTTGTTCAAAACGGCTCAGCGGTTTTCGAGATATCGCCTTTCAAGTCGGACATTCCATGGGGTCTGTGCTATCAAAATGACGCAGACGGATCCGAAACACTGCAAGCACTGCAAAAACTTGGTAGCGGCCTAAAGCAAGAAGGTACTCGCTTATATGTTCTAAGAATGCGTAATATTTCTACTGTCTAACGGTGTGACCAGGATTTACTTAAATATTTGACTTTCTCAGAGATAGATACGTCGTTTTTGGGGATGAGCCCGCGCCAAGCTGTAGGTAGGCACAATTAACGATTGCGCGAGCGGTCGTCGTGGTCGCAGTGACTAAAATTTACGCGTTGATGCGGAATTCGTCGCGCTGTTCGCGCAAACAATCGCACTTATTTGCCTTTTTAATTGAACTAAAATCGGACCTTAGCGGAGTATCTTTTAATTTATATATGAAGTCGTACTTAAAACCGATTGGGCCTTATATTCCTGGATACGCTCAACTGTATGCGCGGCCTTAAATTTCTGGACAGAGGAAGTACAAAGCAGCAGCATAGACCGCGAAGTCTTAAATGAAACGACTGTAATAGTTCAACCTACCCAAAAAAAGATTGCATGGCTTCAATGACCGCGGGAAAGGCAGATTACTTAAAGACTCCAGATCTTTTGGATTAGCTTCCAGCCCAGAAATCGAAACCTGGTGACCCAAATAAGTCACCTTAGTTTTTCACCAAAAAACGTTTCACCACACTAATCAAGAGATTCTACTTTTCACACGCAATCATCAATTGTTCCGCTTTTTCACATAGCAAATCCCAAGTAGAATTCGTAACGAGAATGTCATCAATGTAGGACCGCCGCCCCAAAACCGATGGTTTTGGGTCGGGGTCGGGTCACCGTAGGTGAACACGTCATTATCTAGGGCAGGATCTTGGTCCGCCTTGATCTTGAAGTGTCCATACAACGCGTTGTCTATTAGCCGCTGGTAAATCTGCGGAGCATTTTTTAGGCCAAATGGCATCCTGTTCCACTTGAATAACCCTAAGGGCGTAACAAACTCAGAGATTTCCCGTGCACGATCGGTCATAGAGACCACCAAGAATCCACTAGCCATGTCCAACGAGCTATACCACAAAACTTTATCCCGACCCTCCAGCAAGTCGTTAATCAACGGCATCGGGTAATCCATTAGCTTAGTCAGCCGATTCACCAGTCGGTAGTCAATGCACAACCTTATATCCACCCCATTCTTCTTTATAATAATTACAATGGGCGGCGCCCATGGCAAGGTGGACGGCTGGATGATCTTGGTCGCCAGCAAACCTTTCATGAGCTCCGACAGCTTTTCCCGAAACTGGGGGGGGCGACTCTCCGGCACTTTTGCGCTACCAGTTTGGCTTTATCCACATCGATGTCGCATACCGCCCCATGGGCGGCCGGAGGAAGTGCATTTCCCGGGCGGATCAGCAGATATTTCCTTTTTCCATATGATATCCTTCAGCCTGCAGATCTCCACCGGAGTGTTCACATCTGGGTCTCCGACCTGTAGATCGTCCATAGTAACTGCTGAAGGGCAAGGAGTCACCTCAGGTAACACTGCCCTCTGATCGTCCGGGCCTTCGACGTATAGGTCGCCCCCTTCATGGATGCAGCCTGGTCGGAAATTCCGAATTCGGGTCAGGTGAATTCCCATCCTGGATTGCTTCGGCTAATTCCGAATACGGGTCAGCCGATTTCTCATCCGGGTCACCTCCAGCTAATTCCGAATCCAGGTCAGCCGGATTCATATCCGGGTCACCTCCGGCTACTTCCGAATCCAGGTCAACCGGACTAGTCAATCCACCATCATCCTGCTCATCGGGCCAGCTAGCATCGGAGGTGGGCGCACATGTGACTCCGACTTGTCTCCTCTCCTGATCCAGCCGTTCATCCGTCTTAGACGGTGTGGGGAAAACCAGTTCCGCGACTGGGGCAGGGTCTCGGCCTGCACGTTCAGCCGGATTCGGCGATGGCCGGCTCCGCGTCAATATTCTAGAAGGAGTCCGGTATTCTGGTTTAGCCACCATTGGAGTCCGGTCTTCCTCCACAAGTTCCTCTTTGCTGTCCAAATCGGTAGTTGCCTGAAAGGCCAGGTTTTGCCACTCGATATAGCGTATTGAGCCAATAGTGACATAACCTGGCCGGCGGGGCACTTTGTCCTCGGGCAGCCACATTCCAATGATCACGTCCTCATGCAAGGTGAGGGACCGTTCTGAGATGTTGGTCACGCTTATGTATTTGAGGTGACCTTCCCCTTTAACGAACGATGGCAACCAACACTCGCCCCTAGTCAGCCATAACTTACGCCGCCTGTCGTCTGGTCGTACCGTTACTTCCACCGTCCTTCTCACTGGCACCGTTACAAACTGATCTAACCTGAGGTTTGAACGTGGGCTCCATATAGAGGCCACCGGCCAGCCAGCTGGATCTGCACCTCGTCAGTCAGCGTCAATGTCCCATGAGATAAATACAATCGTCGCCAGAAATGCATCCTGCCCAGCTAGTTTACCTACCCAGGCGTTAAAGTAGTACACCAAAGACCCAGCCAACGTAATCTTAACTCTTGTGTTTTCCTTGGGTCATGTACGAACTTTCCTACAACACCGATACACTCTTGCCGCTTCGTCTCATCTACTTCACATCCCACCATACGAGCAAAGGTGGTGTCAACGATGGACACTTCTGCACCAGAGTCAAAAAGCATGGTGGCCTTCAGTTATTAATTTTACCATCCGCCTTGACTTGCTTGAACCACTTTTTCGGCGAATGGTATTTCCACTAACCTCGTGATTCGCCAGGTAGCAGTTTCAATTCCATAAGCACTTCAGACCGAGAATATTCATCCGTTCGTATACTGCTCACCAGAAAAGGGTCAGCCCTGCTGCCCGGGGATAGGATGACGTAATTGTCAAACTTACATGTATTGTCGGTTACGCTTTGCTTTGCTTCTTGATTATCCTCCTTACCGACATATGCAAAGAAACTAACACTAGACCACTCGGCTCTGTTGTGAAGTGACCTGGAAACTAACGGGCTAATGAGAAGTGAACGCACCCACCTGACTGGTGGAAATATTGGTCATAGCCAGCTGCCCGGACCGGCCAACATGGGACGTGGGCTAGTAGCTGCCGGATGTATTCTCTAGCGGCAGAAGGGTGCCTGGCCTGGAATAGAGCCAGGTGGGTGTGATCAAGGGACTTGTAACCGGGCTAGCCAGACGTGGACGGGATGGCTGCCGATGGTGGATGAACGGGGGACGGATGGTCTGAAGGATGTACGTGCCTGAAGACGGCTGGGCCTTTGTGGGCTCCCTCCAATTGTCTCGGACTTCCCAGTTGAGCTGCTGGATCCAGTTTTAGCCGGACCCTTCATCAAGGCTCCAAAAATATGGCACTTCTCATAGTCTGGCGTACGGTCTCTGAGGAATGCTGACTTCGTCTTGCTCAGCCATCCTCGGGCTTGGTCATCACCCATGTCCCGTCCGGTGAAATCCTTCAACTCGGACGTGGATGACATCCGAACCCCTGGAATCGCTCCTGAGTCCGGACCAAAAGCATGGGCTGAGGCCATATTGACCCGGCGAGACATCCCCAGATCCAGGTCATCCGGATCATAGTGGCACCTGGCTGACCTGACCGATTCCATATCCATGTCGCTGAGAGACAGCTACCTATTCGCTGGCCGTCCAGGTCGGCGACTTGGCCGTCGACTTGGCAGGACGGCACGGGGCTCACTCTGCTTAGACTGCATGACTTCATGTCTTCATCGATCGGCTCCCTCGCATAGTACTGGACTGGCTCGGGCGCCCGACTCCCACGAAGAGCCGGCTTCCGGTGATCTCGGACTGCCGCGACTGACACCCAACCGACGTTGTTTCTCCAAGTATCTTTCCATCATTGCCGAAAACAAGCTCTGAAGGTGATCCGACACTTGAGGGCTATCTTGAAGATTCACTTGAGGGTGACTTGGGGGGCAGCTTGGCTGCAGGCTCGTAATTCCTTCTTAATCCGCACATCCGCGCCTTCGCCTCTTGGATCTGGATCCGCCTATCGCCGTCCGGGTCTGGACGCTATGCTGACTGGCTTCCTTTCGGTCAGGCGTATCTGGATCTTCGTATCCCCCAAAACTCGTGGTAATTGTCACACGCGCTGCTCATCTAGGGCCAAGCGTCATGCGGGTAATGCCTACAGATGAATTAGTAGAATCTGATTCGGAAGGGGCAGACTCGTACTGTGAAGAACCTGAGTGTAATCCGGCCGGTCTGCCCGCTGCCGGTGGTGAAGGCGGAGTCGCTTCAGCTGTTGCCGTCATCTTCTGCGACGGAGAGCAACCTACTAACGGTGCCAAGCGGTCGCGAAGTGCGTTGGATGCCTCCTTCAGCCTCTTCGCCTTCAGGTCGAACAACTGGTTCGGGTCGAAAGCGCCGGTGTTGATGCCGGCTTGCTTGAGCCGATCGAACAGTCCTCTAGTGAAGGACGTGGCCGTCTGAGAGGGATGGAGGAGAGTCGGGACCTTTTAATCCACTAAGAATTTTTGGTCGAGTTATCTTCAGGACCCCATCCGATCGAAAGAACTGACCGAACTCGCGAAGGTGGTGGGCACGCTCCAGGTCGGTGTCCGTAACCTTCTTTGATAGGCCGCCCAGCTTTTTTTCTTCTTCTTCAAAACGTGACCTATCCTTGCGAGGTGGATAATCCGGCTCTTGCCAATCCGGCATTTTTGGGGGTAGGTGACCTGGATAGTGACTAGGTACTGATCCAGCCAGCTTTCCACTCAGGTCATATCCAATCTTCGATTCTTCTTCCTTTATTTGTGCTTCTTTAATAATCATTAATATTCATTATATGCATTTGTTTCTTCGGATCATGGTTAAAACCATAATCCGATCCGGCTCCATCTGGGACATAATGGCTGGCACTATAGTGACTAGTACCGTGATTTGGTCCAGCCGGTGCCTTCAGGGAGTAACTGCTTCTTTCATGTCGACCTCGAGCTCCTCCAATCCGAAGCGACCATTAGACCTCATAATTAAAAACCGAGTGGTTTCTTAAAACCGAATTTATGATCATACCGAAGGTTATATTTCATTCGTTGGCAAACATCTGTGTGAACGAAACCCGACACAGACATAATACCGAGAAACTGATCAAAAAAGAAAACAACATCCTCTACTTTTTCATACACAAATATATCAATTAAAATAGGTATATATATCACTAGAAATAATACATGTATTAGGGGTACGGTACTTACCTGCCGCGGTAGAGATTTGGCAACTCGGAACCTTTGCGTAACGAGTACAACACAAATAGTCTGACTCCACAGTGCATATAATATTCCTTTTCCTTCTTTCCATCTGTCGTTACGTCTACCGGTACCTATGCCTGCAAGCTAAAAACAATAGAGGGCGTAAACCAGCTTAGAGCACACTTTTTTTCTCTCGTTCATCCTTGGATGGCTTTTAAGCCATGAGTCTACAAAATAAACTTGGAAAGATCAGTCTTCTTCGTCAGTTTGCCCACGCGTTCAAGCACATCCTTCGTGATCGTAACAGTTGAGCCGGCTGCCATAACCGGCAACAAACAAGATATGATCCGTGTGGGACGTTCCCGTGCTTTGTGGAAATGACACTGCCTTCATTCAGAGGCAGTAAATCACGCTGTACACCTTCGCTGCTCGGGTCTGATGAGCGACGGAAGTCTCCCGTGGAACATATTTTGTCGATTTCGTCAATAAAGACACTGCCATTCTCTTCCGTCTCGCGGATAGCCTCACGCACCACATCTGACATGTCAATTGCGTTCTCCATCTCCATATCTTCAAACACTCCTCGCGACTCGGCAATTGTCATGCGTTTGCGCTCCGTTTTTTTCTCGCTGAAAGCTCTACCAAACACTTCCATAGCGATTCCTTTTCCTTCCAAACGACGAATGAAATGGGCTGACCACCAGGGTTCTTCGAAGCAGGCGCATCAAACTCAATAATACGATCTTCTAGCTCTCCAGCATGTAGTAGTCGATCAAACGTGGTGCGCGAGCACTCGGTGGCGTTTGTACATCCAAAATGCGGTTATCCACAAGATGTCGCACCTGTTTGCGCAGTCGCTCCTTGCGGGATTTCTTGACCATGTTAATGGCATTTTCTACGAGATCACGAATTATTTAGTCCACGTCGCGGCCGTGGAAGCCCACTTCGGTAAACTTAGTGGCTTCAACCTTGACAAACGGTGCTTCAGACAGCTTGGCTAGCCGTCGCGCAATTTCTGTTTTACCACATCCTGTCGGTCCAATCATCAAAATATTCTTGGGGCTAATCTCCTAGCGTAGTTCGTCCGAAACCTTCTGACGACGCCAGCGGTTGCGCAGCGCGATGGCCACGGCGCTCTTGGCGTCGGCCTGACCCACAATATACTTGTCAATTTGCCCTACAACCTCGCGAGGCTTTAGCTTACGACCAATATCGCTTTCATCTTCATCCGAAGCGCTCTTTATGACTTGCATCGGGATGGAGGCATCCTCCTCAGAGGGATTGAGAGATGGAGTGGAAAACGAGCGAAGCGTTGATTGTCGCGCTTGAAACAACGCACGCGACTGAAGTTTCGAGCGAATTGCGATGTGAGAAGCATTCTGCACGCGGCGCGTAAGAATCTTGAACGCGTGAGCGCGGCGCATCTTACTTTATGTGGAGTAGAGGGAGTCCCCTTGCTTTTAGCGGCTACAGGTTTCAAAGACTTGATCGTGGCGTTCTTGGCCGTCTGATGCGCCAGTACCACGCGATATTTCATGAGCAATTTGTCTACCACCGTATCGTCAATCTATATTGTTCATATTACAGATGTTATCATTGTCTATTCAGATCACTAGTAAGGTGGTGGGCGTACGTCGGACGTCGCTTTGATGCGCCGTGCATTCGGTGCCAAGTTATCTAGTATAATACCGTATGTATGTATAAATATGCAACTAACGTTATTTTGACCTCAAAGTATACGTCCACTATTGACGGTAGAATACCGTCATTATTTGATAGGTTGGTTAATTAGTCAGCATCTTTGAAAGTCAAATAATGAAGCTCTCTGGTTAGGTGCTAAGTCTTTGATCAGAATCTTACTCTTTTATCACATAGTCAGTCAAAAACCTTTTACCCTATTAAAAATACTGTTTTATATCGATATTTGAGTTGTTGGTCTATTTTGATTAAGTGGTCTATTGCATCCTTCCATCTTCAGCAGCATTGGGGGCGATATGCCTTTCCTCATTGCACCGGACACAGCGTCTTCAACGAATTTGACAGGTTTAGGTCTTTCGCCCACTAAGAACTCGCGGTGGATATCCAGGGTCACCAAGAGATCCGGGCACGCGCACCATTGTGGTGTAGTCGCTCTCAGAAATTCCTTCTGAGATGCGAACACCCACGGGGGGGCCAGATGACTGACCGTCGGAGGGGGTACTCCGTCCATCCAGGTATTGATCCGAGCCAGTATCCAGCCGGCAGGATCGGTCACTCCCATCACCTTAGTCGTGACGACTTGGATGATCCATGTTCGTAAAGCTCACCTTGTGTACCCGTCAGCACTGGCGGTTGCGATCTCTTGATGGACCCTAGGGTGAAAAGTTAAAAGTCCGTCGAATAGGGAAGTGAGGGTTAGGACTAGGGTTAAACCCTAAACTCCTGAGCGGAAATCTTCACCGGGGAGCAGGAATGGCGCTATACTTGAAGTTTGTATACCGCGAAGGCTGGACCGAGAATAATCGATCCGCCAGCTAAACCAAAGATAACAAAGGGGTAAATCCAATCTTGTGTGTAATAGGGAGTCCAAAGAACACTCCACAATCTTTCACAGTAGACCAAGACGTTACCACACTTTCCAATAGAGATAAACCGTGTTCAAAACACGGGCGAGTTGAGTTGAGTATATGTAAGGAGACGACTTCCGGTCAGGGGACTTCCGGTGGGTTATTTTAACCTTCCCCGGGCAAACCAATAGCAACAAGAGGGGTCCTTGTTAGCCCTCTGCTGTGAACCAATGAAAGCGACTTGCGTCTTAGAAAGCGGAACGCATACTGATTTTTATCCCTATATCCAATACAACCTTTTGTGTAACCTACCCCAAATAACCCGGCTGGATAGTTATGTGTCTTACCTTAAATAGCCCAGTCAGCTCCACCTGGATGCCTTTGTGTACCGTACACCAACCATCCACCAACCATCCAGCTCAACCTGGATACGGATTTGTGTAGCGTACACCAACCATCAAGCTCAACCTGGATGCTCCTTCGTGTACCGTACACCAAATATCCGGCTCGATCTGGATACCCATCCATCCGGACATACCTGGCCACTGACGTCGACTCTTCTTTAGCGGCCAAACATCCACCTTCTGCGTCCCATCCGTCTTCTACAGAGACATAGCCTCCCTCAGGACTCTCCACACACACATCTTTTAGCCCATCCACCCCTTGGCCATCCACCATCGACGGCAATCCAGCCCACCTGATCCGGCCGGTCACTTCTGGCTACCCGGTTATAAGTCTCTTGATCACGCCCGTCTGGCTTTCGATTCCATGCCTTGCACCGACCTGCGCTTGTGAATACACCCGGCAGCTACATCCTGCGTCCTATGGTGGCCGATCCGGGCAGCTGGCTGAGACCAACATTTCTGCCAATCGAGTAAGTGAATGCTTTTCATTAGCCCGTTAATTCCAGGACCACTTCACTACTCCGACAAAACATGTAAGTTTGACGATTACTTCAGCCGACCCTTGGGCAGCAATGCTGGCCCTTAGCTGGTGAACATCATACGAGTGGATGAATACTCTCGGTCTTAAGTGATTATTGAGCTGAACATACTACCCGGCGAATCACGGGGCTACTGAAAGTACCACTCACCAGACAAGAGGTCAAGCAAGCCAAGCATGCAGTAAGGTAAATAACAGGAAGGCCACCATGCGTTTTAACTCTGGAGCAGAAAATCTCTATCGTCGACGCCACCTTTGCCTTCGTTCATCAAGGGAGAAGGTAATTACTACTGAGTTAGAGTAACCAATATCTCAGAGCCATCCGTCACCTTGCATGAAGATGTCATCATTGGAATGTGGTTTGCCGAAGGCAAGGTGCACCGCTGACCAGTGAGGAAGAGTCTATGGAAGATGATCTGAGACCAGACTACCAGACCCCTTCTAGAATTTTGACTCGGAGCCGGTCGTCACCGGGTCAGCGCGAACATGCTCACCGGATAAGTGCGCAAGCGGCTGAACTGATCCTGCCCACACCGCCTTCGAATACTGAAGAGATTAGCCAAGAGGTGAGTCAGAACGAGGCGGTAGATCAAGAGGCCTCCGAGAAAATTCAGCCGTGCGGAGATGGTGACTCGGAAGGAACCGAAGCTGACAAAGGTGTTATTACCTTATGCCCCCTCTTTAGTTTGGGCCACTCTTTTGAACTATCACGGATCACTGCTTTTTGGACTTCTTTCTGTAACACAAACACGCTCCTTTCCCTTTTTACTAAAACAATTGGAGGGCTAGGTATCTAATTCTTTGGGGTTTCCCGTTTTGATGACGTGTGTCCAGCACTCCAGTCTCCAATCAGCGTAAGAATATCCATAACATCCTTGTTAATCCAAATCCGATTATGAAATGACGCAGGCACGTTTTTTGTCTGGGCACAGCATGGATAAAGTTTCCACCAGGCCTGATTAGGCTCTTTATGACTCGGATTCGTTGGTGCTTCCCAATCATAGGTTACCATTACGCTTGTAAAATTTCACCATTGCTTCGCCACTAACTCCGACACTTGAATCTGTCGATTAAGCGCCGGACGTAAGGCTGGATCAGCCTCGATAAGCATGCGCTGCTGCCCAAACAAGGTCAGCGCTACTCTTTGAGTTGATAATTCCTTATTGCGATGCCCTTCATTGCTCCTTAACCGATCAATCTTTTCCTGAATCCCTGCATGTAAATTCCGTCCCTTAAAAAGCTGCAGTATGTAGCACAAAGGAGGTTGTCATTACGATATTAAAATTTCACCATTGCTTCGCCACTAACCCCGACACTTGAATCTGTCGATTAAGTGCTGGACGTAAGGCCGGAGCAGCCTCGATAAACATGCGCTACTGGCCAAACAAATCCAGCGCTGCTCGTTGAGTTGACAATTCATTTTTGCCACGCCCTTCATTGCTCCTTAACCGATCAATCTTTTCCTGAATCCCTGCATGTACATTCCGTCCCTTAAATCAGCTGCAGTATGTAGCACAAAGAAAGTGTACCCTCAGGGTTTAGGGTACACCTCCTTTGTGCTACATACTGCAGCGTGCCCTCATACACCTCTTTTGTGCTACATTCTGCAGCTAATTTAAGGGACGGAATGTACATGCAGGGAATCAGGAAAAGATTGATCAGTTAAGGAGAAATGAAGGGCATGGCAATAAAGAATTGTCAACTCAAAGAGGGTACTTAGTAATATGTTGGAACCCTATGAATCTTCGTGACTGGTGTGGCCTATATCTCGCTCGTAGCTCTGGATAGTATTCGACCTAACCATACATCTCTTAGAGGTTTTTATGTAATGATCCAGGCTCCGTGCATGCTCCCACCACCCGTGAATAAACGATAGTGTGCCTTCAAATAATAGCACAATAGCAATTTTGTATCATCAGTAGATGCCGCTTTGTTTAACTAATTTATTCTTTTGATGGACTTCTCCATATAAATAGGAAACTCTCCAATGATGGCATATTATCGGATCTGGGTCATTCTGATAACAGCTCATAGTGAATCACTACGTAATCCACTGTCCCATCTAACGGACTAATGAGGAAGATGTTTTGATGAAGCATCGCACCCATACTCTGTATTGTATCATTGTTGCCCCACCATGCAGCTTCGATAAGAACATCCTAGTTGGAAGGATGGCTCCGAATTCGTTCAAATATTTCGTGGAAGCTTGTTGTGACTGTTTCGCCAACATTCGTGAATATCCCCTTCGTAACCATATTAGCGTAATTGTCTGGCAAAAAATCAATCTCGCCTAGCTAGGCATCGTATTTTTTACCGACCAGCGGGGATCGAGCTATTGTATAAAGGTGTTCGATGGTAAGTACAGGCAGCCAGGAACGTGTGTAAGGCTCCAGCGATGCTAGCAGGGCTAGCTCGCTGTAGTGGCCGGGTGAGGCATTATTGGCCAATCGGGTGGCCTGGTGTAAGGTACACGGACAACCGCAAAGGCTGGTCACTATTTTTTGTGTAAGGTACATGGGCAACCGGCAAGGCCAACCACTACATCTTGTGTAGGGTACACCAAAGAATTTTTTTTTAATTTAGGGACAAAATCATAATATGTTTCCTTTCTATTGCTTCTGGCTCCCAGTGGGGGATAAAAAGGTCCCCTCTAGTTGTCATTGGTTTACCCCCCCCCCAACAGGAAGTCCCCTGACCGGGAGTCATTTATTTGGAAGTAGTATAGTTGGGAACATATCAGTTCTAAATTTGCTGTATTGGCCCTATCCTGTTTTTCGGTATAGGTTTAAGACTACCATGATTGAAGACTACGCAGCCCGCGCACCCCTAGATGGTCCGGGTCCACCTCCGGATCCTGATAATCCTGGGGAGGGAAGATCCAGTATGCCCATTGAGGTGGATGACGGAGACAATGCTGAGGAGACGTCTGCGACGGAAGGCCCACGGGAAGAGGGGGGCCCGATGGAGGTGGTCGAGAATTCGACCACCGCAGAGCCGGCAGACGGATCGATCTTGAAATCGGCAGATTCAGTTTAAGATGTTACAAATGATGTATCTGTTTCATCGGAGAAACCGGTTTTACCGATCCAAAAATCGGCAGACTCAGCACAAGGTGTAACCAGTGAGGAAGCAGTATTATCGGAGAAACCGGTTTTACTGGTATCAAAATCCCAGGTCAAGAACATAAACTTGACTTTCAAAAAAAAGAAGCAAGGCGAAGGAGCAGCATCAGCTGCGAGTCGGATGCAGAGCGTGGTACCCGATGATGCGCAGGTGTCACACAGTCTGGCTCAAGCACTTCAAACTGCATTAAAGGAAGCGACCGTAACACGACCAAGGGCGCAGGCGTGGTTAGATCTTGTCCGAGACCTGTTCGCCGCCATTTATGTTAAAGTCCGAGGACCAGCCTCCCGTTTGTCAGAGGCAGCGAAGAGGTTCCCGACGCTTAAGGCACCCGAAGTTGAGCGTTTGCTGGATTATTTTGAAATTGCGGTAGTGGAAGGAGGAAAGGATTGGAAAGAGTGGCGTCAACAAGTAGTCGGCGTAGCTGTTCAAGCACAACGTTCGTCGCAATCGTTTGAAGGCATATTATGGAAGGTATCGGGCAAGAAAAAGTTAAGAAGGCGGATTTCCTGCCAGCCCCACTCAAGGGCTGGGCAAATAAGGTTGCAGGGCGATCAGCTGAGGAGTCCGAAGACCAGTTGACAAAGAAGACTTTTTTATTCAAGACTACTGTGTTCAAACCTGATGAAATTTCTCGTTTACGTGGAGTATGTGAAAACGATTATGGAAAATTCGCGCCAATGATGGTACGAGCTGGGACAGATGATGAGTGAAGTATTTTGCAAGGGCTAGTTGAAGGAACTATCATCGCAAAACAATTGCCGCAATTTGTTAAACGCATAATGAAGATTGATGAGCAAGTGCGATTGGTCCACACGATCCGAGCTCAAGTGGAAGGGTGTCTTGTGATGGACTTAAGCGGAGAAAGTCCGATAAAGGAACCTTTTTTGAGCACGAAATGCACACAGGAAAGTATAGCCACAGCGGCTGCTACACGTGGCTCAGGGGGTGTTATGTTGTGGAAGATGGTTGCCCAAGTGAAGAATATTAGTTACGATGGAGGAAAACACGCCTTGTATTTCCATTTTTTACGCGGGATATGGCAGCAAAGTTTGCCGGAATGAAGGTACCTTTCCATAGGCACGACCACACACTCAGGAACCTACATCAGGAGAAACCGACTTCGACTAGATCTGCCTGGGAATCTCAAGTAGATTGCAATGGCGAACGTTATGAGCATAAAGGCTTTTATTTGTGTGTTCTGAAGAACATTACGAGATCAGTGAATTTGTTAAAACTTTCAGGGTATTTACGAAAGATTTTAGGTGTGGACTTTCAATTGGACGACTTGGACAAGGGGGGACCTTTTTCTGATACGTAGACATTGTGGGAGCTAATTGTTGAGCCGAATGCTTGCCCGTCAGCGCTACGAGGTATTAAAAGGATATATTGGGGACAAACCATGCTGGTTGTGGAGCACCCGGCGATGCGTGGGAGGAGACAGAGCTTGCGATGCGGGGAAGCAGGTCACCCGATGAGGAAATGCACAGCGTCGTTAGAGGACCTTCTCAAATCTCATTGTTTACAAGTAAATTTGGAAGATTTCAAGAAGTTCACTCCCTCAGCATCGACTTTCCGGAGTATGGAAGAGCTGCGGACTCAAGTGGAGGCAGTTCGGATACGACAAGATGATGGAAAGAATCAGGCAGAGTCGAAGGACGAAGAAAGCGAAGGGAACGGTTCAGAAGATGAAAAGTCTTCAAAGAAAACGCCCCTAGAAGGAAAAGCGCCACATACTGCGATGACAGTGGAAACTAGGGTAACTGAAGCATCAACTACCCCCAGTCGGTCGCGTCCCGAGTCATCAGACTGGGTCACCGTGAAAACGAAGAAGAAAAGACGGGAGGTACGCTCGCAACCGACGGAAGTAGAGGTTAAACAGCAGGCAGGGACCTCAACTTACACTTCAAGCCTGAAATTGAATTTGGAGCAGACAAGGAAAGTTGAGAACACTCAAGACCGGGTGGGATTGCCCGGAAAGGAAATTACGAAAGTAAAGGCGCAACTTGAGGGCAAAGCAACCCCGCAAAAGAATAACGAATTACCGATGGAGAAATCAGATCGATCGTAGTTGACCCGGAACATCAAGAAAGTCCGACACAAGAAAAAGGTCGAAATATTCCAGAAAAAGGCTAGTACTCTGCTCATGCTAGAAGGGAAGGTGAAGACCTATATGACGAATGTTCTAGCGCGAGTGGAAACGGAATGTGGAACGATTAGGGTAGCCAAACCCAAAGATGAGACTGGGGTGGGACCGCCGGATTTGGCAACGATTCAAGATGTCATTCATTGGTTAAATTTCCGGTCAATTCCAACACCGGCGACTGGAAACTGTCAGATATATGCAGTATGCCAAGGTCTAACATGTTCCGATACTTTACGGGAAAACGCAAGTTTACTCGAGGACATGACAAAACACCTTAAACACGGGTGTCTTGTGGGGGCTCTTCAAAATTTCGACATAAAGTTTCCACCAGGAGTAAGAAAAGACGCCCTGATGGAATTAAAGCGAGGAACCAATAACACGTCTCCCAAAGAAACAAAGCGATTATTCCAGGAATATTTGCTAGAATTTGCAGAAAGCAGCTCACAAGTGGACGAGAATATAGCACCGGAC
Source organism: Sclerospora graminicola (assembly GCA_001887855.2). NCBI lineage: Eukaryota > Oomycota > Peronosporomycetes > Peronosporales > Peronosporaceae > Sclerospora > Sclerospora graminicola. The sequence goes on along the minus strand of MIQA02001130.1, from coordinate 3,252 downwards.
ACGTGAGGAAGCAATAACACGATGATGACATTAAGTACTGTGCTTCAGCGTGGCATTTATGTCATTAGTCATTCTCCAGGATTCAAGGTACCAGGTGTGCAATTTTACACGCCGGAAACAAGAACACTGCGAGGAAAGAGCTATCAGACTAGTGGAGAATACCCCATGACTGTTTTAGATTTCTATCACAAAATGCGGACCTTTTTACAAGCTGGGGAAGCAGAACAAAAGGAAAAATTACCGATAATTTTACGTAAGGGTGGACAACATTACTCGGCGATTTTAATTGGAGACAGAGAACGTGTGACAGCAGACATTAATATGGGTGGAAGTAGTGAAGATAAAGATTTTGAAGACGATAAGGTTCAAGAAGTTTATCGTCAAGCCACAGACTCAGCAGGACACAGTAATTCGTTAGAACTTGCAACAGGGAGTGAAGATTCGTTATCGAATTATGGTAATCAGTCGCCTTGGGATCCGGACGACTGGGAAGGCAACTTCGATGATTTACTTGGCCGTCTCGAAGGGCCCACTATTCATCACGGCTTGAAATGCGAAATATCGGACATAATCATGACGAAAGATCCGCGCATGTGCGAGTTTCTGCATTTCTTGGCAGACACGGTTAGCAAATTGTCTTTACCAGAACAGGAAGAGATGATGCGGGTCAACATGTCGGACCCCAATATCCAAAAATTCTTTATGCAAATTTCTGCACCAATCCTGAATCAATGGTATGAAAAAGTGTGGGTGGAAAACTTACCTGAATCTGAATGCCTGCTTCTCTCAGATGGCTCCCCTTCGGGATCGGAGTACAAGGAGTCCGATATGTCGCCCAGCTCGCAAGATACAGAAGTGTCCGAACAGGATGGCAACCAGACTCCAAAAAGGATTTGTAGACGGGATGGAGAGGAACCTAAACCGCAGCCAATCGAGATTGTACCTGTCGCTCGAGAACTAATGTATGATTTCGAAAGAAGTGCTGGAAACACTGGAATTGAAACAATGTCACTAGATGACTTCAAAATTACATGGCATGAATTATTACCGCACTGGGAAGAGCAAACCGGAATTCCTTTCCCCCTAGTCAGTTCGACAAAGACACTCTGGGTGAAAGCAGCCCATCATGAGTCGAACCGCGTTAAGAGGATCTTGCAAAAGAGGATCGGCCTGGCTTCGAGTCGTTTCGAGCTGGTCTTGAAGTTCACACAACAAGGACCTAAAGCGATCCTCTTTATCCAGCATGGTATGGCAAACACGGTCCGCCCGAGCCAGTATGGCATGGGCGTCGGAATTTTCTTGACGGGCCTGGTAGAGCTCAGACCGCAACTCCTGTTGCCGGGAAGTAGTTTCCTGCAGCTGCTGCTCCAGATCCGAGATTTGGCGGAGGGCCTGGGCGTGGGAGTCGCGCAAGTGGTTTCGGTTGTCCCGCACTTTATCTAAGTCTTGGGACACCTGGCGGAGTCGGGTACGAAGGTGCGAAAGTTCTCGGGACATGTCAGGGATTTTAGCGGACTGCTGCTTCAGCTGTTCCAGCTGTTGGACTGCGGAGCGGCAAGGACATAGAGACTGTAAGCGACTGGGTCACAACACAAGAGGAGAAGAGGCACTTACGCTGAAGTTTCGATCTGTGGACCAATTCCCGATTGGCAGTCCGGAGGGGCTCGACGACGTCTTCCAGCATGCGGAGGCGGTTCCGCTCTTCCGTCAGGATGGCGACTTGACGCTCGAGATCGGCCACCTGTTTCTGAAGAGCGATTGTTTCCGGAGATGGACCCCGAACGGCAGCTTCATCGGCCCGGCGGTTGGCAGCGGCGAGTTGTCGGACCAAGTCAGCCTGGATGTGCTCCAAGCTATCCACTTGGGCGGTCAACGTCTCCAGCCTTTTCTCCATCCCCGCCGTTTCGGAGATGGAGGCGGATGGCGCGGCGGCTCGTTGTTGAGCGTCCGTGAGCTGACCCACAATTGCCCTGAGGCGGGTTATTTCGCCCTCCGCTTCTTGACGACTGAGTTTCAGCTCAGCGATCCGGGGGTCCACGCGGTCCAGCATCGCACAAAAGGTTGTGAATCTCTGCGACAGAACTTCATAGTCAGCCCGACAGGATTGAAGCTCCGCCCGAAGGGAAGAGACGACGGCCTTCAATCCGTCCCGGACGCGCAAACCTGGCCGTGAACGCGGAGCGCAGACTCAGCGTCGGCGGTCGACAGCACCAGATCGGGAGCACGGGACGATTTCGGCGGTTTTGCGACTTCCACCCCGCTGGCGGGCGCGTCGTCGTCCACGAGAACGAGACGACAGACGTTGTCCTTGTCGATTTGCAAAACTGGAATTAAATCAAGATAAAGTCAACATCTGTGGACGAGATTGCCAGCGGCCGGGAGGCCGACCGGCTTCACGAAAATCGCTATAAATTAGTGGGACGACGTACCAAAGCGAGGCATGGATGAGCAGTATCAGATCAATTGGGTTCGGGTGAGATCGTGCCTCAACCGTTGTGCTGCCGTGACGCGACTCAGGGCGGCTGTGGTAAAGTGGCTTATGAATTAATATGAAGTACTTACCAAAGGGCGCATTCTGATTGGCAGAAATACGGACCAAGGGCGCGGGCACCGGATAGCCGCCGCCGAGCATACCTACAAGCGGCAGGACGGCGCCAGGCTTGGAATCAGGCCGAACGAACGTGACAAAGAGCGTGGATAATTGGACAGGCGGGCTAAAGGGTCAGGACGACCGCGGACGTTGGACGACCGAGTGGCAGATTGGTGGCGGATTGATTGGAAGGTATGAGTGAAGGTAGTCTGAAGAAAGATGAGTGTTCTAGTGGATGAAGGAGGCACCCGGATCGGATGAGGAGCTGCCAAGGAATTGTTAGCGCCAGCGGCCAAGGGGCTCGGATGGGTGGCCATCCGGCCGAGCCGGCCGGGTACCAGCTGGGTTCGGTGTACCGTCCAGGCGGGTACACAAAGTCGGAGTTAACCGGGCTACTTCGGGTGAGGCACATGACTGGTCAGCCGGGTGATTTGAGGTAGGTTACACAAAAGGGAGTATTGGATATAGGATAAATCAGTATACGTTTCGCTTTCTTAAGACACAAGTCGCTTTTATTGGTTCACAGCGGAGGGCTAACAAGGTCCCCTCTTGCTGCTATTGGTTTGCCCGGGGAAGGTTAAATTAACCCACCGAAGTCCCCTGACCGGGAGTCGCGGCGTTTCGTATACTCACCTCAAGTCGCCCGTGTTTTGAACACGGTA
>MIQA02001129.1:0-41150 GCA_001887855.2 Sclerospora graminicola | reverse complement strand
CGGGTTATGTCCGCCCTGCGGAAATGGCCACAACATGAACTGTTACATGTCAAACGAGAGTGGATCAACAGCGCAGACCATCTGGCCACCTTGGCCATGCGAGATCAGGTCGGTCTCACCGTTTCGGATCCAGAATTGTTGGACGGATTGGCAGAAATTAACAAGCTGTCGGAGATAATCAAACCGGCCGCTATGTACGAGGACCATTCGCCCGGACCCGACCGTCCCGAAGAAGAGGAGTATGGTGACCGGAACTGGGAACAAGGTATTCAGACCCGACCGGACCAAGAGATGTCCTGTGGCAACAATAGACCCCTCTAGGCGGACCCACAAGCCGGCTGGGCGTGATTAATCAGGGGTAGCAGTCGAAGTAAAAGATTGGAGTGGAGACGAAAGAAACACGGATGGATATATTGAAAAGGAAACGAAGAAAAAGAAAGAATCAAGAGAGTCCAGTTGCCCATCCCTATGGACGATTATACTTGCTGCGGAGCCGGAACACTTGAAGTCCAGGATGGTTGAAGGGTCGTTTGCGGTATTGGTTGCGCCAAGGATCTTGCCAGTCGATGGCCTCCAGAGATTCGGAAAGAGAGGCAGTCTGATCCCGCGCTCCCAGGCCTGGGAACCACGTGCCGCCCTCCGATGCACCTCCGCACCTTCCGTTCGGCAGATGGAGTATAAACGGGGAGAGAAACAGGTCCAGGTCGCAATTACCATCCCGGATGCCTTCCATGACAAACGCAAATAAACGGACCCACGCCTCTGAAGCTCGTCCTCGCCGATTCTTCCGGGCAGCAGAATACGTTCGGAGAGATTCGTCCGCTCGCTTATCTTCTGCAAAAATGTACAGAAAATGGGTGGACTCCCAGATGGACCAGGCGTGGGCCACAGCGAAGTCCTGGAACCTCGTCTTGAATTCCGTGAACCATGGGCTGGACGGAAATCCCATATCCGGCATCTCAGCATCCAAGATCTTCCAAGGCTCGGTCTTCATGAGCACGTCGATGGCACCCGATCTCATCAGGTCGGGGCGCCAAGCCTCTAATGGAGGCGACTTGCGTGATCGAGGGAATATCCAGAGAGGCGGACGGGATAGGGAGTGAGCGAGCTGAGAACTGGAGATATAAGCGAGACTTAAATTTCACAGCTGCTCAACCGGCAAAGGTAGGATGGCGGACCGATCCGCCTCACTAAGGAAGCGCCCGTCCGGTAACCACAAAAGCGGAAGTTTAGGAAAAGGGGGTGCAGGGGTTAGAGTGCTCCGTCGGATCTTGGGTTTGGACGCCGGCCGGCTGGGTCGACGTTTGGGACGTGGCCCGGATGGAGCTGACCGCCGGGTTTTGGCCGGAGTTTTGGAGGGGGGGTGCTCCTCGATCTCTCAGGTCGGGAGTAAACCACTGATCAGGGATGTCCTCTTCGTTGTCCTCCACCTTCTCCTCTGCTACTCCGTTGGAATTCGGGGTACGGGCGACCTGAGAGGCCGGGGTGTCGACAGTACCGGGAGGCAAGGAGAAATCAGTCGGCCCATGCCCTCCGGAGACAAAACCTGCCGGCGGCGGAGTTTGTAAATCGATAATCTGATCGGGTTCCAGGTGATCCATCGTTTGGCCACCGGAATTTGAGAGGCGACGACGGGTGTCCGCGCGAGAGCGAGACAACGCGACGCACATCTGCTGGTCGTCGTAATCCTCGTCTTTTTCGTCATCATCATATATGTACGGAGGGGAGGGCGGACCTGAATCCAAGGAAGACTCAGGCGGAGGGCTGATCCGGGTGCCGGATGGCGACGCGGCCCCCGAGCCGGATGGCGAAGCAGCCGCCGAGCCGGACGGCAAAGCAACTGCTGAACCGGATTCCGAGCCCTCTCCGGAGCTAGATGACCAACCCGAGGTGAGGCCAGTTCTCCCTGGTGAAAGGGGAGGAGATGCAGCAGCTGACCTCCTAGCGAACAAGCTGTCATCGCTGTCCGACTCAAGTTCTTTTCCGCTGTCCGAATGGCCCGGATGACATTGGCGCGAAAGGGAGGGTTCGCTCTTTTTTTTCTCCGTTTGGGCGGATCAGAACCGGCCAAGGAAGGGTTAGAACTGGCCGGACGCTTTCCGTTCCCCGATCCCGCCGAGGCGGACGAGAGGTCTGAACCGGCAAGGGGCGGATTAGGGCCGGCAGGAAGCTCCTCAGGTCCTGATTCCGCTGAAGCAGATAACCGGGATGATTGCGGCGGGGAGGTTTTCCACTGAACCACCATCCCCAAGATAGCCAAGATGGCCTCTCGTGCACTCGAAGGAGCTTGCAAGAGAGATGCGGTCTGGCTTCGAGTCGTCTCGAGCTGGTCTTGTAATTCACACAACAGGGACCTAAAACGATCCTCCTTGTCCAGCATGGCAGCGCAAACACGGTCAGCCCGAGCCAGCTCAGCATGGGCGTCAAAATGACTTCGCCGGACCTGGTAGAGCTCAGACAGCAGCTCCCGCTGCCGGGAAGAGGCTTCCTGCAACTGCCGCTCCAGCAAAGAAATGTGGCGGAGAGCTTGAGTGTGGGACTCGCGCAGGTGGTTTCGGTTGTTCCGCACTTTATCTAATTCGTGGGACACCTGGCGGAGTCGGGCACGAAGATGTGATAGTTCTTGGGATACGTCGGAAATCTCGGCAGACTGCTGTTTCAGCTGTTCCAGCTGTTGGACTGCGGAGTGATAAGGACGTGAAACCGTAAGCGACTGGGTTACAACACGAGAGGAGAAAAGGCACTTACGTTGAAGTTTTGGTCGGTGAACCAACTCCTGATTGGCAGCCCGGAGGGGTTCAACGACGTCTGCCAGCATGCGGAGACGGTCTCTCACTTCCGTCAGGATGGCGACATGGCCCTCAAGATCGGGCACCTGTTTCTGAAGATCACTCGGTCCCGAGGAAGATCTCCGAACGGCAGCTTCATCGGACCAGCGGTTGGCGGAGGCGAGTCGTTGGACCAAGACAGCTTGGATGTGCTCCAAGCTATCCACTTGGGCGGTTAACGCCTCCAGCCTTTTTTCCATCCCCGCCGCTTCGGATATGGAGGCGGATGGCGCGGCGGCCCGCCGCAGGGCGTCCGTAAGCTGGCCCACAATAGCCCTGAGGCAGGTTATTTCGCCCGCTGCTTCTTGACGACTGCGTTTCAGCTCAGTGATTCGGGGGTCCACGCGGCCCAGCATCGCATAAAAGGTCTTGCATCTCTGCGACAGAACTTCATAGTCAGCCTGACAGGATCGGAGCTCCGCCTGAAGGGAAGAGACGGCAACTTTCAATCTGTCCCGGTCACCGCAAACCTGGCCGTGAACGCGGAGCGCCGTTTCAGCATCAGCGGTCGACAACACCAGATTGGGAGTACGGGACGAATTCTGCGGTTTTACAACTTCCACCCCGCTGGCGGGCGAGTCGTCATCCACGAGAACGAGACGGCATATGTCATCCTTGTCGATTTGCAAGACTGAAAATATATCAAGACAAAGTCAGCATCTGTGGATGTGATTGCAAGCCGACTGGGAGGCCGATCGGGTTCTCAAAAATCGCTATAAATTAGTAGGACGACGTACCAAAGCGAGGCATGGGTAAGCAGGAAGATCGACTTGGTTCAGGTGAGGTCGTGCCTCAACCGTTGTGCGGCTATGACGCGACTTAGGGGCGGCTGTGGTAAAGTGACTTATGAATGAATCGATGGGAAGATGTGAAGTACTTTCCAGAGGGCGCCTTAAGATTGGCAGAAAATATGGACCAAGGGCATAGGTGCCGAATGGACGCCGCCGAGCGTATCTACCAGCGGCCGGACGGCGCCAGGCCTGTAATCAGGCCGGATGAAGGCGACTGAAGACGTGGATAGTTGGGCTAGCGGGATAAGCGGACGCGACGACCACGGATGGCGGACGGCCGAGGGGCGGATTGGTTGGAAGGTGTGAGCGAAAGGGGCCTGAAGGAGTGTGAGTGTTCTAGTGGATGAAGGAGGCACCCGGATCGGACGTGGAGCTGCCAAGGAAGCGCTAACGCCAGCGGCCAGTGAGCCCAGATGGATGGCCATCCGGCCGATCCGGCTGGGTTCGATGTACCGGCCGGGCTGGTACCATTTGGGTTGGGTGTACCGGCCGGGCTGGTACCATCTGGGGTTGGTGTGCCGGCCGGGCGGGTACACAAAATCGGAGTTAACCGGGCTACTTCGGGTAAGACACATGACTGTTCAGCCGGGCTACTTCGGGTAAGATACATGACTGTTCAGCCGGGCTATTTGGGGTAGGTTACACAAAAGGAGTATTGGATATAGGGATAAATCAGTATACGTTTCGCTTTCTTAGACACAAGTCGCTTTTATTGGTTCACAGCGGAGGGCTAACAAGGTCCCCTCTTGCTGCTATTGGTTTGCCCGGGGAAGGTTAAATTAACCCACCGGAAGTCCCCTGACCGGGAGTCGCGGCGTTTCGTATACTCACCTCAAGTCGCCCGTGTTTTGAACACGGTATATTAAGTATTGGGAAGTGGTAACATTTTGGCCTTCTGTGGAAGATTGTGGAGTTATATTTGGATTCCCCTTTACGTACACGTTTGGATTTACCCTTCATTATCATTGGTTTGGCTGGCCGATCGATTATTCTCAGTCCAGCCGTCGCATTATACAAAGTTCAAGTATATTGCCAGTCAAGCTCCCCGGTGACGATTTCCGCCCAGGAGCTACCCTTAGTCCTAACCCTCATCTCCTTATTCGACGGACTTTACACTTTTCGTCCTAGGGTCCACCAAGAGAGCGAAACCGCCAGTACTGACGGGTACACAAGGTGAGCTTTCAACATGGAACATCCGAGTCGTCACGATCAAGCGGATGGAAGTGACCGATCCAGACGGCCGGATGCCGGATCGGATCATGACTCGGATGGACGGAGTACCCCCTCCGACAGTCAGTCGTCTGGGCCCCCCGTGGGTGTTCGTGTCTCAGGAAGAATTTCTGAGAGAGACTTCACCACATCGTCAACCAAGCATCAACAGGCGCAAGATCTAGTGAGGAAGGCTTTACCTCACTTTCAACAACGTAGCGTGGGCGTTGTTGTGGATATGATGCGGACCATGGGTCCTCGTCTGCAACCGATAGGTCCATTCGCTCTGGACTTCCACCTCCACCTACGCTTTGACGCGAGTGGCATTGTCGTGGGAAAATTTTTGAGCTTCGTTTTTTGTTGTGTTGAACGACATGCTCCACCTGCGACATGTTAACATCAAAGGCTGATCAGCCCTTCGACTGGATCCAGCATTCGATGTTGTCGATTGCAGGCTGAATTCTTCTCGGATTCTTTGGTCTATAGCATCCCTCAGAGTCTTTGGCGGATTTGACGGGACCGTCATTCGGTCCCTTCAATAAAACCAGTGACCTAGGCACCGGTTGATATACAATATTTAAAAGCAAATCTTGTATCTTCTGAGGGTAACCGTGAAAATTATGCTTACCTTGCCGGTGTTCCATAAACCACTGACGGCAATTTAGTTTCATTTTTGGAGCTTCGAAGTTGAGCTTTAGCTCAGCTTTAAATTCATGATAAGTCGAGAGTGCAGATTCATCAGTGGTTCTGCGACTCATCGCCCATGCCCTGGCGCGAATGCCTAGACATGTTGCGGCGAAATAAGCTCGTTGACGTGCGTCAACAGGCAACCGAAGAATAAGTAGTTTCTTCGCTGCAATCGATGCGCGAAGATGGGCACTATGCCCACGAGTGTATGGCGCCACGTCCGGCGGCATGTCCGCTGGTAAGCGACACCAACTGGGGCATCCCTCTCTTGGTACTAATACGTGAACAACCATTAGGGGCGGGGTGCCCTACTGGAAGGGTTATCTCACATGCCGACATCGGGCATGTGGGGATAATAGCCCCAGACGGGACTATGTCCTGTCAAAAGGTGGGAAACCTCTCATCTCAGGCCGCATGGAAACGATGTCCCCATGCGTGCGTTTTCGACACTGGATCGTCGAACAATATCGTTAATAGTGAGTATAAGATCGTTGGATTTCGTGGGGGTACATACTCCACGAAGCTTTTGTCAGTCTGGTTAGCAAAAGGTGCAACCGTGATTATTCCTAAGCGTGCGTTTCGCACACGCTTCGAGCTGGACGAACTGTCGTTCGATGTGATCTTGGATATCCCTTAGATGTCTAAGCATAAACCAACGTCCGACTGGGGGACTTGGATCTACTAAATGGCAGGGATGTATATTATATTTTTTTTAAAAATTAAATTATTATTTAATTTATTTAAATCGGTTGTTGTTTTAGTTTGCAAGTTTTTTTTACCTAAGTGGTAATAACGGAGAAAACACTCGAGATAATAGGTCGCTCCAAACGACACTACATCGATACACAGGTCATTAGTGTCACGATCGCCACCTACCACGCCTACAGCAAGCGTTGAAAGTGTTGATGCCGCCCTTTACTGCCAAGGAAGTGAACCCGGTTCGCAGAGGTGGAGGATGCCATCTCTGCGCAGAATTGGGGATCCACAGGAACCGATCACCCTGTGAGAAATCCGGTTGTATCAAACGATACAACCGCCGTATCAGACAGTCTGGTGGGTTGCGATGGCACCATCAGGTCTGTTCTGACACTATCAGCAGAAGGGGCGGTGGCTGATCAGAGTCCAGTGGGACTTACACACGCAACACAAGAGTTGTTGCTTATTGAAGATGTGCGCAACACGGGTGACAAAGACGTGAATGATTTGTCCACGATCGACGAAGGTCGTCGTGCGGAAGATTTATCCTGGGAAATACCCACCGTGAGAGCTAAGGTATTAACACGGGCAAAAATGATTCCCGTGACGACTTAGAGTAGTGGTAAGAAACATGATTCCATGGTCGACATGGGCAACCATGACAAAGAGGCCTTGCGCACGAGTGATACAAATCACCGTGTAGCCGAATAGGCAACAGATCAGACGAGTGTGTCTGACCTCGGATGAGTCCGTCGAAACGATAAACGTCTTGACGCAGACAGAGACTGGATTAGCTAACCAGTATATCACACTTGACAACCCTCCGAAATTTGATGGCTTTTCCATCTTTATGCTGAAGAAGTTTACCAAGAATTTGCATGATGATCAGATCGAACAGATCTGTGTCATTGCAACGGATGATGTTGTGGATATTCGTGAACAAATATCCACAGTGCAAACGCACGGCATTGGGAACGATTGCGTTTCAAGTTCAGCGCTTTGAAGCGCAGAGCTGGAATGTGCTGAAAGCGAACTCCCCATATTATGAGGTACTTTCGGAATACGCTGACGTATTCCCAGAAGAAATATCATACGAGCTTCCTGAGGATAATGGGACTCGACATGATATTGACCTCGTGTCAGGAACGAAGTACTGTGATACGCAGCAATTGTCATTACCGCGTGACCAGGTGAAGGTAATCGACGAGTTCTTTAAAACTCGTCGCAAGGCGCACATGTGACGGAGTCTACCTCACCGCACTCCAGTCCCCACTTCAGTGTAAAAAAGGCTACTGGAGGGTGGAGAGTTTTTCACGCTTTTAATAAACTGAGCGCAGCCACGGGACAGGCGCAAACGCCGATACCGCGGAAAGATGTCATCACAGATGACATGATGCGGTAGCACTGTTTTTAGTGCTCGCGATCTACGTGAGGGATATAACCAAATCCTCATGCACGAGAAGGATATCCCTCTCACAGCAGTAAGTACCCCAAGGGTGATGCTTTTATGCGAATGACATGTGAAGCCACAGGGACTACGTAATGCACCTGCGATCTTCAATAGATGCGCCACGCATCTATTGCGCCCAGTGCGTGAATTTGCACCGATCTATTTCGACGATGTGTTCATCCACAGCAAGGCTAAACACGGTAAAAACGATGCATATATTCATAAAGAGCATCCACGTCGTGTGTTAGAGCTTATGCGTAAACATAAGATATATACCAACATGAAGAGGTGCACCTTCGGTGCACTTAAGATACCCGTTCTTGGCTGCTTTATGAACAATAACGGGGTGCGCCCTGATCCAGAGAAGATCAGGGTGATTGTTGAATGGCCTACGCCAAACAATATCAAGGAACTTCGAAAGTTGCTTGGGATGGCGACATATTTGCACAAGTACTCGAGCAATTTTGCTGGTCTAAAACGACCTCTTTCTCAATTTTTTAAGAAAGATGTCGAGTGGCATTGGGATCCCCACTGCCAAGAAGCTTTTGATGAAGTCACGGAAAGCTTGACTGTGGCGACTGTCTTGGCTGTAACTGACAACGAGCGACCGTTTCACGTCGTTTGCGACGCGAGCGATTTCGCAATCGGCTGTGTCTTGATGCAACGCGATCATGATGGTCGTGATCGCGTAATCTATTACCAATCGCGGCAGTTGCGCCCAGCTGAGTGCAACTATCCAGTGCATGATAAGGGTCCCCTTGCCATGAAGTATGCACTGGCCAAGTTTCGGATCTATCTCTTGGAAGATAGACCGTTTGTGGTATTCACGGACCATTCATCGTTACGCATGGCCCTGAATTCACCACACATTTCCCAAAACTTGGCACGATAACAGTCATTCTTTGCAGAGTACAACTTTACGGTTGAGTATAAGCCCTGAAGCTGAGGAAGAGCTATCTCGACGACCCGATTACGAGACGAAACCGTCCGTAACCGAAACAATCAGTGCAAACGCAATTCGCTGCACTGATCTGTCGACGTCCCTTGTACGACAGGTACGACGAGCGTACAAGACAGACAAGGAAATGCGTCTGTTGATTGATTACTTAAAGGATCAATCGAATCAGAAGCGCGACGAACTACCAGAGTTCCTTCGCGCTTGCGTGCATCGTTACCGATTGCACGATGGTCTGCTGCCTTACAGAACAGACCAACAAGATGTTAGTCAACAAGATGTTAGTCGCATCGTCGTTCCTAACGACGATGATTTCAAACATCTGATACGGTTTAAATATCATGATGCACCAATCTCGGGGCATCATGGTTGAGATTCGATATACGCTTCTCTCGCACGCGATTTCTACTGGAGGAACCAGTAAAAATGGGTACGTAAGTACGTACGCGCTTGCGGGATTTGCCAGAGCGTAAAGTCTGCGCACTCCGCGCTGCCCCCCCCCCAGTCTCTTCTGGCTCCGACAGAGTGTTGGAAGTCCTTTTGAATGGACTTCATCTTCGGTCTTCCGCCCGACAACAGTCGGAAGACTGGCAACGTGGTCTTTGTAGACCGATTCAGCAAGATGGTTCATCGTTTGCAGTGTCAGCGAATGTCATGCCGCTCAAACAGCGAAGATATTCGTTGACACGGTATCCCGCTTCCACGGAATGCCAGAGAACATAGTGTCGGATAGAGATCCGATTTTCACACGACGTGTCTAGCAAGAAACGTTCTCTCTACTAGGAACGTTGAAGATGTCAACTGCGCATCATCTGGATACGAATGGGCAAACGAAACGCATTAATCGCGTTCTCGGAGAGATGCTGTGTTTGTACGCGCATGCCTTCGAATAGTAGAGTGACTTTTTGCCACTCACTGAGTTTGCTATAAACAACTCGGTGCACGCTTCAACAAGGCATACACCGTTCTACGTGAACGCCATGCGGCATCCACGAACCCCGTCTTTGCTTGGCGGTACGCCAAACCTATGTGGGGTAGGGACCTGCTCAAACTTTGAGCGAGTCGATGCGCAAGTTGTAACCGCAACTTGTAAAGAACATGGTGAGTCTCCTACTGTTATTTTAGTAGAAGCACAGTCAGCTTCAGTTGATACTTACAAAGAATACATGTCTGCGGCAATGGCTGCAGGCAACGAAGGCAATATATCTACTGCTAATAAAGCAGTGGATCATTTCGTATTACAGCTTGGCGCTGTAATACGCTACGTGAAAGATGCACTTGCTTCTGCGTTTGCAAACAAGCCAAATGCAGACAAAAACGGAAAGAAGAACACAAATTCCTTCTGGAAAAGCGAATTAGTTTCATTATTAACAACAAATTTGCCTAAGCAAGTTGCTCCCTAAATTCAGTGGACCATCCAAAGTTCAAGGTGTACAAAGGGAATGCCTATACACTAGACAATCCCGCAGTGTTGCGCCTATACCCTATGTTCTACGTAAGGAGGCTTAAAGTTTACCTTTCGGCTCCGTCTTATGACCAGACGCATCCCCAAGGCGTGTGCCGTGCTTTTCAAGTCTCCCAAAAGTGACTTGTAGTCGGCTTCCAGCCAATTGTGGCAAGTCCAGAGACTCTCCATCTCTGACTCTTGTCGATCGAGTTCGACCAGCAGAAGATCATTCTTCTGCTGAAGGGCAACAAGCGTGCCCAAGAGATCGTGAATCTCATCACGAAGGAAACGATATGTCTTCACGGCGTAAGACATATCGCCGCTTAGCTCAGATTGATCCCTCCCAAGCTTGCGGAGCTGTGAACCATGCTCCGCAACAACGACAGCGAGGGAACCATCCGTCCCCGCCGCGGCCCCTGATTGATAATCAGAGGAATAAGCAGTATATTCTCGAGCGCTTACTCTCGAAGCGCTCGCCAAGGATTGAAGGATTAAGACTTCAAAATGAATTGATGTAAGTCAACGCTGCTGTAAAGAATTGATTATGATTGGTATTGATTATTGATGGATGTGACATGATGATTTTATTTCGGATTGAACTCTCGGTTGTTTTTTGGAAGGAGTGTTGGAAATGCAAGTGTTTTTATGAAAAGTTTTGCTACATTTCCGATGTGCAAAACTACCGTGAATTCATATGCATACAAATTTCAAGTTAGGAAATCTTTTTATTAAGGTATTTAACTTTTTTTATCATATTCAATTTTAACAAACACGGGGAACGACACTTCGGACTTGAGCGACTTCCTTGCGGCTGACACTAACACGTCAGGCCGCTAGTTGTACGCACACACACTCTACTTCTTGGTATTTGCACTAACCGTCTACCACTAAGTTTATCTCTTATGCATTAGATCTCTAATCGGTTCTCAGTGCGCCAATAGGTTATGAGCCCAAGTTTACGAGGCTCAAGACCGAAGTTTTAAGTTAGGTAAATCCTCCTGTTTTTTTTTCGATTACCTGAATGTCCCCTTGTTTTGGAAGGGTAGTTTTCGAAGTTTATTCTTGTTTTATTTTCTCGTTGGTATTCTCGTGGAAATGAAAGGAGACAAGAATATGCAGCGGGATTCGCTCTGGTAAAGGGCAATGTGTCTAGATAAGCGCGTAAGGGCGTTAGAAGAAGCACAATTGCGAAAGTCGGCCCGTCGGCCATCGTTTGATACGTATAAGAGTGATTTTAAAATATCACCGGAAAATCATGGGCCGTTTGGTAGTGCCGTGAACGGCATTGGCCGGGCAGTAGCTCGTACGCTGGTATATTCATTGAGAGTCAGAGTCAGACATATGGAATTGTTGGCTTTGAGGAGATTGCTCGTGAGAAAGCGGCTATTCGCTTCGAAATGATGGCTATAAAGGAAGCGGCTAATCGATTAGTGGAAACCGCTCGCAAGGAAGACGCTAATCGATTAGCGGAGATCGCTCGCAAGGAAGCGGCTGATCGATTAGCGGAAATCGCTAGGAAGAAAGATGCTCGTTGACTAAAGGAACTGGATCAAAGGCAGAAGGCCATTCTTTAGTGGAGATTGCTCGCCAGGGTGAGGCTGCTCGTTTAGAGGAAGCGACTAAACAAGACGCTGATAAAAAGTCGCGGAAGAAGAAGATCCAGGGAGACCGGACATTGGAGGGCTGGAAGATTCGATGGCTTCTATCAAAGCTGTGCGTCTAGTTCAAGCGGCACGAGAGAAGAAGGCGGTCAATCCTGCCAACCAAATGATTGCGGATACTTTTACGAATTAGAGCGTGCAAGAACTTGATCAGGGACACACGGGTACAGACGTGTCCCATATAGGAGCGGCAATCACATTGGTGACCATTCTGATACTATCATATATGCGAAGGAGGTTCGGCCTGTGTCTATGGAAGGCGACAAGATGGTAGCTCACATTTAAACAAGAGCTGGTAACGGGGAAGTTGAAAGAATCGACTTCGGATGAAAATGTTAAGTTGATTATTGAGGAGCATCAGCGTCCGGAGCTGGCGGCTGATATGTACATGTATCGAGCGAGAGGACTTGAAAATCAAGTGTTGTGGCCAACGTTGGGGAACACGAGCTATTCCTCGGAAGTTCGGGAAAAGGTACCAGCCACTTTCGTGCTACGGTGGAAATTCAACTGGCGGTCAAGTGATCAAGTCAGATCCACCTGCTCGGGCGAATCTACCGTTAGCTGGTGATTTAATGACTGCAAAAATTGACGAGCATGGACGGAATTTAAAAAATATCAAGGAAATGATAAAAAAAATATCAAGGAAATGATAAAATCGAAGCCTTATTCTCAAAGATGTTGTGGAGGATATAATCAAGCTCCTACTGTAAAGGACTTTCGTAAAAAGCCGGTCGTGTGTCTGAAAAAACAACAAATTGTCGGTGTATTAAAGGCAATTGTCAAGTTGGGAAAGCATGGACAACAAGGACATGGTGATAGAAATGTGGATATGATCCACAGAATCAAGAGACGAAAGAATTAGCTGTTTCTCGGGATATTACGAAGAATGAAGATCAGACGTGGAAAATGCAAGTGGAAGTTTTGCAGAAAGTGCCAGATGGATTGAAAGAGAAACATGTAGCGAAACGTAATTAATTTGATGGAGCCTCGTGATCGCGACAAAATGCAAGTACTGGATTTTAAACAAGTATGGAATGTGAAAGAAATTTCAAGCATGAAGGTTGAAAGAGATTTTCGCAGTGGTTATATAGTTAATGAAGAAGATTTTATTACTGATGCAGTCGACGGAAGAGATGCGTTGGAAGGACATTTTCTCAGAATTCAATGTGGAAACGAAGACGCATATATCGTTATTGATTTACTAAAGCATTGCAATGCTCCAAGGATTTAAGGATTAAGACTTCAAATGAATTGATGTAAGTCAACGCTGCTGTAAAGAATTGATGATGATTGATATTGATTATTGATGGATGCGACATGATGATTTTATTTCGGATTGAACTCTCGGTTGTTTTTTGGAAGGAGTGTTGGAAATGCAAGTGTTTTTATGAAAAGTTTTGCTACATTTCCGATGTGCAAAACTACCGTGAATTCATATGCATACAAATTTCAAGTTAGGAAATCTTTTTATTAAGGTATTTAACTTTTTTTATCATATTCAATTTTAACAAACACGGGGAACGACACTTCGGACTTGAGCGACTTTCTCGCGACTGACACTAACACGTCAGTCCGCTAGTCGTACGCACACACACTCTACTTCTTTTTCATTTATTCATTTCAATTATGTTTGTGTGCGCCGCGAGTTTTGACTTCTTTGAAAAGGAAGACTAAAATAGCTCAATTCTACTCAAGAAAAACAGCCAATTATTAGCATTCTTCTTCTGTCTTTTTTGCGAATCAGATGCCATTTCTCTAGCCTCCTCTTTTTTAATGGAAGAAGGATGCATGATGGATCTGACCAATAACAACTCTATTATCCATTATACCTTGAACCACTTATATACTTTTCCTTCTACTCTAAAACAAATTAGCGACGCAAAAGCTGTGGATCGGCATGGTAGTCCTCCAACTTAGCCATCGAACTAAGTCCTTCTGTTAAGTGGTATTGTCCTCTAGCTCTAACCAGCTACGGATACAAAGCATACGCAACAAGGTACCCTACAAGCTCTAACCGGTTAGGGGACTATCTACGCCCAAGAGGGTGGCAAGCACGCGACACCACTTTCCAACAAAACACACATGTACTCATTTTCTAAATTACTTCGCTGAGCTTAGCGTTCTTCTTGTTTCTTCTATTCCACCTAACTTAACTTATCGCTATTCGATATCGACACAACTGGTAGGCAAGGAATCCATGCGTCACCGTTAGTTATCTAATCATGTTGGAAATTCCAGTCGCCACAACCTTTACAAATCACTCGTAGCCGATTAGTGTTAGAGTAAACTGTAAAATATAACGTAAAAACTAGGCAGTGTGCGTGTCAGTGTCTTGTGCCTTAGTCTGTGCGTGTTGCGTGCGGGTGTCGACCCGGTCTGTTAGTACCGGTCGACAGGAAGTGCTCAAGAGCGAAGCGTCCTACCTGTTGTCTTTATGTAAAAACTGAAAGTATATTATTTATGTAGAATTATGTAGAGTTAAGTACCTAAATGTTACCTAACCTGAAAATCACAATATGCAAAAATCACGGTAATTTCGCCCAACCAGAATTTTGTCAAAACTCTCATTTCACTCAAACGTTGCCAAAATTCCAAAACATCTTTCGAGTTTACCGGGACTTCTTGTGCAGAACTAAATCCATTTCATGCAACCGATACACATTCCATATTAGGTCATCGTAGTCGTAGCCGTAATGCAATAACCATTTTTTCTCGTAATTCCGTAATGCGTGGCGCAGGCAATGTCTTAGTCAATAAATCTGAAACCATGTCGCCAGTGGCCACATGCTCTGGTTCCATCATGCCTTTTTTGGTGAAATCCTTCAGAATTTTCAACTTAACGTCCACATGTTTTGCTGAAGCAGCGCTCGTTTCATTCTGTAGCTGCTTTATCGCGGCTTGATTGTCGATCTTCAAAATTATTGGAACCTTCGACTTGACCCCAATTCCCGTGAGCAACTCACGTAAGACCAGAGCTTCTTTTCCACCTGCTGCGGCAGCGACAATTTCTTCTTCTGCGGTCGATAAGGCTACAGCTCCCTGCTTCTTGCAGTGCCATCCTGCGTTTATTCTATTTACAAACAAGACATTGGCACCACGGACTTTCGGTCCTCCTTGTCTGCGCGTCAGTGTAACAGACAATTCGCAAGGGTAACTTATTTTCATCATCAATTTTCATGTTCAACTTCAGGCTTTGTGTCCCCTTCAGGTACATCGCCACACGCTTTGCCAGTTTGTAGTCTCGTAAAGTCGGGGCATGCGTGTGACGGGTTGCCCGGTGGACGGGGAACGAGATGTCTGGTCGCGAACCTGTATCTTTGTGTAAATTCAAGAGAGTGGAAAGATAATTGTGGGGGTCAATGTGGATGACCTCCTGGTCACTGAACAAGCGCGAAATCCAGAGAAGACTCCCCACCAACGATTGAAATCTTTTATACTTGGCAAATTTCCGTTCCTTTTCACCGGAAGTAATTCATTTTCTTCATCGTCTTCAGATGCATTTACCACTGGGGTCCTGACAGTGTTGGCTTCCTTTAAGCCGTGCCTTTTCAGCAGTTCAGAAATTGTGAGTTATTGGTCGATGGTATACCCAACTTCAGGGCCTCCTTCGATTCTCATTCCCAAAATTTTCTTCACATTTTCTAAGTTCTTTAGTTCAAAAACTTCCATGCTTTAGAAAAAATCATTCACAAGTGATACGTTATATCCAGTGACCTGGAGGTCATCCCACAATTATCGTTCTACTCTCTTGAATTTTCACAAAGATACAGGTTTTTGTAAGACACAGCACAAAATTCATTTCCACCAGGGTTTTCTGTAGCAACTCATACCAGAGTATGCCTGCTTGTTTCAACCCGTACAAATTTTTCACGAGACGCAGGGCTACTTCTCCTTCGGTCTCCACACCAATCTTTCGTAAGCTTTCTTGGCCGATTTTCATCCCTTGAGATATCTCCATAATTATTTTGTAATTACCTTCTGTATCAGCTTTTGGGTAGGCGCTTGGCACATCCCCGTGCCTTGCGGGTACCCCCCCCCCCACAAAGAAAAAAGGGACATAATAAGAATGATCTTGACATTGCTTAATTCTATCACGGTTGAAAAGGTGTTTCACCGTATACCTGTTTGTCTCCACGCGCTACTAACCGAGCCTTTTAGCGCTCGACAGTTCCATCGTTTTTCAATTTTGTCTTATACACCCACTTTGTTGGTAGTGGGTGCATGCCTTCTCCTTTCCGCACGACCTTCCACACCCCGAGGTCTTGGGAGGCTTGCACTTCGACCCGCTCGGCTGCTGCCCACTTCTCCGAGTCTCTTCCCTTGTGGTATTCAAAAACGTTTCTTGGATCCGGTAGTGGATTGAGACTTTCGTGCGCGGTTTCACATTTTTTAAAACGGTGAACGCCACCATTTACGTTCCACCTTCATCTTCTTGAGCGTCATCGATATTTTTTCTTCACTCCCCGTTTTTCGGGCGCTCCTTTTGCCACTCTCGAAGTCAATAAACTTTGGCGTTTTCTTGACCTTCCTTTCCGTCTTTCTTGTCGTTTTTGACGCCTCTTCTTTCTTTCTCTTCGATATCGCAGCTTGATCCTCCTTCGGGGTCGACTTTTCTTCACTGGGTGCGAGACTCTCTTGGTCTTTTGGTTTGTTGTGTCATCTATTTCATCGTCCAACATCTCTCTTATTTTCTTGTTGGCTTCGTCACTCAATGTTTCAATTCTATCCACGTGACTTGTCGTCGTGACCACTCGATCACGCAGTAGGAGCACTTATACCCCTTAGTCTCAATATTTTTTCCAAGAATGGGACACCTTTCTGCATGTCTAGCCAGCGACTTCTTTTTTGGGTCCCTCCAAACCATGCATGGGGATCCGAACACGACGATGTCCGAGACAGTTGTGGGCTTACTTGTTAGCACCTCTATCGGTGACGCCCTTTTCGGATTCGCCCTAGACGGGCTCCGGTTAGGATGTACGTCGTGTATTCCGCTGCCTCGGACGAATAGGTCAGCGGAACACCCGAATCAAAAATCATACACCGGACCATATTGAAAATGGTCCGGTTCATCCTTTCCGCCTTTCCATTAGAGGCCGGGTTTCCCGGTTCCGTGATCTGGCGTCTAACCCCGGACCTCTTGCAAAACAGTTCCACATGTTGGTACTCAGTACCTCCATCGTCCTGAGAACGTGAATTCGACAATTAAATTCATTTTTAAACCAGGCTAGAAAATGTTCAAACATTTTCGCTACCCGATCTTTCGTTTGGGCAGCGAAAACTTGCACATAGTTTGAACAGTGGTAAAAAAAACACTAGGTAGCGATCTCCGCGTCTGTCCCTCGGTGTGATCGGCCCTTTTAAGTCACTACAGATTACCCCACCGATACGATCGGTTGGGGCATTTTGTCCCGAATCTTTTTTTGATTGCTTTGGCCTGCTTGCCTTGCCCTCCGAGCAAGCCAAACAGGTTGGCCTGCGCCGATCAGTCACACACCCTTATTCCAGACGCGAGATTCTTGGCGATCCGTTCAATCGTGTCGTACGCCAAGTGCCCCAAACGCACATGAAAATCGTAAAGGGTGCCTTCTTATTGGTCCGGAATGGACTCATTTGCAACGACACTCATTACCATGTCATCCAAATTTTCAAAGTATTTGTCCTTGCTTGCAGTGGTCAAAGCAGCTGTGAATACTGCACCCACCACTTTGACTTCGAAAAGAACTTCATTTCCATTTTCGTTCCACTGTCTTTTAGGATGCATCCTTTCTTGCCCAAACACTTCAGAGAGATCAGCTTTTTTGATACCTGTAGTGCGTAATACACTTGTGTAAGCACGATTTTCTTTCGACTTGCATCCATACTTGACAGTGTCACGTTTCCGACTTTTGTCACCCGTAAGCTTCCTCCATCCGGTAGCATGAGCTTGTCGTTTTGTTGGCAGTCCTTTGGTGTTTCAGTAGACTTTCGTCAGATAGCAAGTGGCGGCTAGCGCCACTATCCACAATCCACAGGTTTTCATCGGACAACGACTCCAACTAGGATTCATTTCTGCAGTTTCCGGGGCCTTCAATCGAGGATAGAACAAAGTGCTTCTCACCATTTCCGGCGCCGAACGTCTTTCAAAACGTCTTTGAGACCACTTTTTGGATCCGACCCTGCAATTTCTTTGAATGTGGCCTTCTTTACCACAACTATAACAAACCATTTTCTTGTGAGACTCATCCACGTAATCCACGAAGCTGCGAGGCGTTTTCTTTGTTTTTTCGAATCTTCTTCGAGTTCTTGCGCCCATGCCATCAACTCGTGCGCGTGTTGCGGGTAGTCTACACGCTGGGGTTGTAACGTATATTAGCCCCATCTTCATATCGGGTGCAGCGTACTTAATATGTTCTGCACAATGAGGCTTTCGTGCGAACCACTTTCCCTCGCCAATGCCACCAGGTACAGATAATGCTGCGTCCAACTTAGTTGTGAGTCTTTTTCGGCGGCGAAAAGGTTTGCCGCCTGCAGATGGGTAATGTTCACCTTAAATGCGTGAAACATCTGATCCAGGACGAAATGTAGCTCTTGCGAGATCGTCCACCATGTCATTATGTTTGCGCGAAAACAATTCGCCGCAACACCCTCCAAACGATCACTTAACTTGTTCACTTTTAGTCGCTCTGTCCATACGAAACCGGACGAAAGTTGTGCTACTTCAAGGGCTTCGATAAACAGGTAAGCCCACTGCTTAAAACCTGCACCCAATTCTGGGTAAATCTCTGCCCCTGAAAAATTCTGAATTGTTAGTTTTGGGATCTTCTTTGATCCACCCATCCGCACTTTGTTCTCGGCAGGATGTCCAAAAATTACCGCCCCTTCCTGGGCTGGGGCTGCGTGAGCATTTCCTTGCGGGGACACCCATCCGCCTCCCCGCTCAATTCCATTTTCTCCTCCCAGGTCTTCCATCGTCATTTTCCGCCGAAGGGGCCATAGTTTTTGACCGTCTCCTTGAAGACGCTGCAATTGTCAGAACCCTTGTTCGACTTTGGCGACCCGGTAGATAACGCATCATGCATCCGCTCTTCTTCCAGAGCATCAATCTTCTCTTCCATGCGTTCCATACACGCAAGAACTGCTTTAAAATCCATTTTCTCCTCTTCCATTTTCGTAATATATCCAGAACGAAACGAAACGAAACGAGATAACGTAAAAAGAAATCAAATTAAACCAAACCAATGTCACCCTTCAGTACAGGGGACTTCCACGGAAAAATCGTAATGAAACGAGAACTTAGAGAAAACTTCGTAATACTCCAGAAACTTCGGTCTTGAGCCCCGTAACTTTTGGGCTCATAACCTGTTGGAAATTCCAGTCGCCACAACCTTTACAAATCACTCGTAACCGATTAGTGTTAGAGTAAACTGTAAAATATAACGTAAAAAAGTAAGCAGTATGCGTGTTAATGCCGTGTGCCTTAGTATCTTCAGGTTGCGTGCGTGTGTCGACCCGGTCTGTTAGTACCGGTCGACAGGAAGTGCTTTAGCGCGAAGCGTTCAACTTGTTGTCTCCATGTAAAAACTGTAGAATTATGTAAAGTTAAGTACCTAAATGTTACCTAGCCTGAAAATCACAATATGCAGTAATTTCGTCCAACCAGAATTTGTCAAAACTCTCATTTCTCAAACGTCGCCAAAATTCCAAATGGTGGAAGTCGTAAGCATGACTGATATCGATGTAGCATTTATCTTTTAAACCGAACTAACACATTAATTGTTACCCTACTCAAAATGCCCAAACTCACCACGCATCTCGTCTTATCCGGTTTTTGAATAATTTCGCAAGTTTTGCATCGCTTTAGCGAAAAACTTGGTGTCTTTATGATATTGCCGACGTGCGTTCGCCCCAATAGCCGCTCGTTGCTCAGGATTTGTCGAATCAACCATTTCCATAACCGCCTGATGTAGCTGAGGCGCGGAAATGACAGCAATAAGACCATCAAAGTACTTTAATCCACGTTTTCCATCAAATCTGCCCCCCAACAATACCTTGGTATTGACCGAGCGTGACGCTGGGACAAGAACACCCATTGCACTCGAAGTGATCAACTCGTTCATCGGAGGGACATCTGTTGTTACGATAACTGCCCCCGAGGCCCGAGCCTGGTTAAGATAGTGTCCATATCCTTCGCTTCGACTTGGACACAAGAAAAATGAAGCTTCTGCTGTGATCTTTGTAAATTGCAAGCGCTCAACTGTGCCCACATGAACGTTTATGGGACTACTACTACTGGTTAGCCGATTCCGGATTTTACGTGGAATCCGGTTGTAAAGTGCTTCACCAATGTATACTTCTAGTGGCGGTAGACCAGCCATTGACGTCCAGCATTCCAGCACAGTCTTTGTTCCTTTCCAACTACTATCACCAGGAGTATGTAAGAATTTAACAGTGGAAAAATTCTTTGGAGCTATCGCGTCTTTACCCAGACGACTGCGAGCAAAGTGTGCATGGTTTGAAGACGTGTGTTTCGTGTAAAAAATTGATGCATTCCGGGGATTTCCCTCTTGCTTATACCACATGGACACTCGATAAAAACATTCTTGAGTTTTACACAGCACCGCGTTCACTTGCCAATAATGTTCAGGAGTTAACTCGACCATTTCGATATTTGGCATGAGGTAAATTGGTTTCTCCTTTGGCCAGCGCGGCATCGAAGGCACCCCATCCCAATAATGATTAAAGAAAATCATTGGCGTATTAGGACACAAATCGAAGTAGTCGACATCCTTTCCAAGCTCCGAATCAAACATCTTGATCTGCAGTGCCCAAATTGGTAGCAATCTTGAATTCAAATCTACACGTACAAATATTCACAACCAGTGAAAAGACATTTTTTGCGCTAATGAGATCAAGAAAGCCTACACTTGGCGTACGCGACAGCATCCTCACAGTATCCATTGCCATGCAAACCCTTGGGCAGAAAAATATCGATATCTGGACATATTTTCAGTTTTTGCAGCAAGTCCGAGTCATTTTGGTGCACTACAACTTCCGGATTACTGGCTGTTGCATTGGCAAACTGGTGTCCTGGACTGCCGAAGTGCCACGGTAGCACTGTGTCCACATCTGACATGCAGCGTTCATGCAAAAGACTTAAATGTAGTAAATCTTCATCCGAGACTTCAGTAAAATTTAGTTCAAATTCATCACGCGGCAAATTTAGGGCGTTTCGGAGCTCTACCGAGCTGATCCATCCATCATGTGGACGTCGAAGTAATGACAAAAGCTGCAGTACTAACGTAAACCCTCCAAAGAGTATTAAAAACACGACGAATCGACGCAAATAAAGCTGTCGTCGTCGTAGGGGGTAATGCATTGTACCTCGACCAGTTTCTACGGGAGATGGTATTCCCCCCCTTCTACGATATTCGCCCCCCCCCCTGATACCCCCCACTGTACCATAAAAAAATCAGGTACAATGTACCGTAATGAATCCAGTCACACCACTCCCCTAACTGGCACAAATCCTGTTTCTGTCTCTGCACCAATCAGCACACTGTATTTTTGTATTGAGGAGCGAATTCCATCTTTTCCTGGGTCATTTTATACGTTACTCATGTTTCCTGTTGGAAAGCGCGTGAACTTTTTCTTTATCTGCTCGAAAACGATCTCGTCAAAGTGTTTCCATGTCTTTGATTCTCCACCTTTAGTAGCTGCACGAAATAAATAATCACGAGCGTGCCGATCCTTCTCGTTCATGATCTCGAAATGATTCACATTTTTCTTGAGCTTATCAACTTGATTTCTTAGAGCAGCTACTGTTTCTTGGAGCTCCGTGACCTCGTCCGCGATTTACTATGCTCTTAGAACTTCTTCTGAGCTGCTCTCATCTGAGCGTTGACGACGCTCATCTAGTAATGCACTTTATCTCGATTTCTATATATATAACTCACGCTGTCTTTCGGCTCTGCAGCTACCCAAGTGTACATTTTTCGAGCACTTTGGTCTATTCCGACAATCTTTTGGAATCTTTTACCCATAGCTTTGTTTTCCATAGCAATTTGTTGAATGGATTTGTGTCGAATTATTTCCGACGGCGTTTTGTGGCGGTGTTGCCATCTCTGTAATGACATGTAGCCCCTTTCTTCGCTTCTAGACCTTTAATTGATGACTCGGACGAGTTATGTTCCATTCCATTCGCTTAGCAAGTGATTCATTCTCTTTCGCAACCTGCTTTCAAACTTTCGACGATTGAGAAAGATGCTGCTCGTTTTGGCTCGAGCTGATAGCTTTGCACTTTGATCATTCTTCTGCCGTGAGCTTGCTTAAGAAGAAATTTTTGCTTGAGGTGCCAGTGATGACGTAGACTGAACGAGGAATTGTTTGTATGCTTGCTTGGAGCTTGATAGATTGGGGTAAACTGGAACGAGACGACAAGTTTTGCATTTCCGTGCTGTCATCACTTTTAGCGTCGAGACGTCTTCCACTGCATGATTGAAGCTCGAGAGAAATAGTCTTACACGGAGAAATCGTCAAAAAAATTGTACCAGAGTTCGCAGCGAGAAATTCGCTTACTTTTGGTAAGAGCTCCATGGATTTGACGTATCATCACGACTCTTTTGATACGAGTCACTTGCGTTCAGTTCCAGTGAAAGGCTTTTTAAAAGGCCGAGTTTTACGAGCGAGTGGTTTACAAACAGACTTGCTCCTACTGCTTTTGTTCGCGTGTCTTTTGTCGAGCTGGGGGATGTCAAGCACAAGAATACCATGGTTCGATGTAATGAGACGCTATTTGTTACAGACATCGTTGAAAACTCTCGAAATCCCGTATGGAATGAAAAGCCCTTGACTGTGTTAGATGAAGAGGGTAGTCAAACAAATGAACATATCGGTCGTAAAATCACGAGAGAACCCTCTGGTGTTTTGGCGCTCGTAGTAGTGATGATCCACAGACTCCTGGTCAGGAGGTAAATTGAGAGAGAAACTATGAAGACTCAAACGTAAAATTAAGTAAACTTTCGATAGACCATACGGCCATGCGGCACTAAAGCGAAAATGTGCACAACTTTAAATTTTCGATACGCCACAATATCTTTAAAAGTTGTAATTGTCTCCTTGTCTTTTTCATCTGAGCCCCGGTCTAATCCAATCAAGTGCACTCGTGTCGCACTAGCTGGCAGTGAATCCTTAGGAAGATATAACATGTGAGGCAACTTTTGGTCCTCTGGCATAGGAGGGTAAAGCAGGCGAAATACGTTGCTGATTGGATCCAGAGACCATTTTTCATCATTGTTACTTATCAGAGTAGATATCAAACGGACACAAGAATATACGGCCAAGATTCCAAAATCCATCTTCACCTGACTTTTTGGCGTTTTGCTCCTCCTTTCTCGCGGCTGTGAGGAGTGCTACACACTTCGCAAGTAGCGCTGAGATTGTCGCCTTGCACATGTGCAAGCCTGACACCCCAATACATTTTCAGCTCTTGAGGACTGATCACCGACCTCGTTTGGTGCAGTGGTTAAGGCCCTACCCTCGGGACCGGGCGATTGGACAAAAATCCAAAGTCAGATAGAGTCGGGGTCCGAAAGTGTAATGAATTGAGGCCCTTACAGCACCGCGCTTGACATGGCTTACACCACCCTGTATAGGGTCAGGTTCTCTAAATATTTTCTTGAGGACTGATCGTCGGCGCTATCTGAAGACGTTTACAACGTAGGAGCGTCGGCTCCCTGGTCTATCTCGTCTACAGGATCATCCCAATCAATAAGGCAAAATCTGTACCAATGATATTAATCCACTAACGATGCTCTTGGCGCGCAACAAGACCGATCTGCTCCCAAAGATGACCGTAAAATCAGCAAACCCGGTCATCGAATTCAAAACAGGCTTTAGTTCGTCATGTCAAAAATCACCCCCGCGTTTGGACATCCAGCTTCAACTCTTGTTGATGACATATAGATTTACCAACACCTCCGACTTCAGATCTTCGATCCTATTCCACTCGTCAGTCCGTTCGGTTGACCGAAGAGCAATTCGAACGATGTCACCCAATGCTGCTCGGCCAGACGACCACATGACCAGGGCGATGGTGGCCTTCGGTATGCTGAAAGCAAAGATGGCGCCCACACCAGTTCTGAAGCACTTTGTTGTTGATAAGGTCAGCTGCCCTAGTGCAGGATCAAGATGGAGTTTGTCCTGTGATGTTCACCAGCCGGACTCTGAAGGCTAACGAAGTGAACTATGGGCTGGTGGATAAAGACGTTTTGGCTTTACTACGGATTCTGGATGTATGTTACACGATGTTGGTGTCTCGCCCTATTAAAGTGTTATCCAGACGGTCGACCCTGTCATGGCTTCTTACGGCAAACGGAATTGATGGCCGGCTGGGTAGATGGGCTGCATTGTTGTCCGAGTGGTCTCTAGAAGTGATCAAGTGCACTAAAAGGAGAAGAAGAGATATTGGGCACATTAGCAGCCAGCATCACCCCAAGGGCAGAAGTGGAAAAGCGCTGATAGCAATAGCGCCCCAAAAGCAACCACGACAATACATCACACTCCCGCCACCGACACTAGGACCAGCGGAGGAGTGATGTTTCTGAGCTTTGACGGGTCGGCGAGCGTCAAGAAGGGAGTGGGTGCCTATAGTGCCATGTTGTGGAAGCTTCCCGAATGGAAAGTGGTCGCCGCAGCTTCGGATTTCACGCCTGGCATAACTGTGAACTAGGCGGAATACCGAGGATTGTTGCTTTGCCTAGATTTGCTGGTCGGCCAGACAGGGACGGATTGTTATATGCGGTGACTTTAACCTAGTGATCCGACAAATCACTGGAGAGATAGACTGCAAGGCCCCCCGACTAAGGCTGTTGAATAATCGGGTTATGTCAGCCCTGATAAAATGGCCAGAGCACGAATTGTTACATGTCAAAAGAGAAAGGAACAATAGCGCAGACCATCTGGCCACATGGTCCATGTGCGATCAGGTCGGCATCACAGTTTCGGATCGAGTTGTGTTAGGTGAAATCGGACCGGCCAAGTGCAAAATCCACCCACCCAAATCCAACCAGTTTGGAGAAGAAGAGTTTGACGACCAGGATTGGGAAACGAATATTCAGACCCAGCTGGATCAGGAGGCGCCCTATGGCGACAGGATGTCCCTCTAGAGGAACCTTCCAGCCGATCGGGTATTAACCAACCCGGGTTAGTAGCCGATACGGAAGGAGGGTTTGGACAAACGAAGCGTGGAATAAGGGACAAAAGAGGCATTGGCGGATATATTAAATTGGAAACAGAAAGGAAAAAGGATAAAACGAGTCAGGTTGCTCCTCACTATGGGCGATTAAACTTGTTGCGGAGCCGGGACACTCGAAATCCAGGGTGATTGGAGGGCCGTTTACGGTATTGATTGCACCAAGGATCCTGTCGGTCGATATCTTCCAAAGATCCGGAAGGGAGGTAGTCCGGCCGGGGCACCTAGGCCAGGATACCACGTTCCGCCCTCTGCCGATCCCACCCTTCTAACTTTCGGTTCGCCAGATGGAGCATAAAAGGGGAGAGGAACAGGTTCAGATCACAGGCACCGCACCTGATGGCCTCCAAGACAAGCGTACACAAACGGACCCATGCATCTGTAGCCCGACCACGCCGATTCTTTCGGGCGGCAAAATAAGGGATGGATCGGTTCGCCGATCTTCCGCCGAAATGAACAAAAAATGGGTGGACTCCCAAATGGACTGGGCGTGGGCCGCAACGAACTCCCGTTACTGCGCTCGGAAGCTGGTGAACCACGGGTTAGACGGAACCCCCATATCTGGCATCTCAGTGGCCAAAATTTCCCAAGGCCTATTCTTCATTTGCTCGTCAACCGCACCCGCTTTCATCAAGCCGGGGCACCAAGCTGACAATGAAGGTGACTTGAGAGAAGGAGGGAATATCCGGAAAAGGGGGCGGGATATGGAGTGAGCAAGTCTGGAACTGGAGACATCGTCAAGACTCAAGTTTATCAGATGCTCGGCCGGCCAAGGCTGAATGTATGGCCGATCCGCCTCACCAATGAAGCGTCCACCAGGTAGCCACAGCGGGAGCCTTGGAAGAGGCGGCGCAGGAGCGGAAGGGCTCCGCCGGATCTTGGGCCCGGCTGCATTGCGAACGGGTCGGGTTCCGGAACGGGTTTGTGATGGAGCTTGTAGCCGATTTTTGGCTTTAGTTTTGGAGGAGGATCGTTTGAGTTCTTCCAGATTAAGGACAGCCACTGATCTGGGATGTCGTCCTCAATCCCCCCCTCCTCTTCCTCTTCCTCCTCCTCTTTTTCTTCCTTTTCTGCTTCTTCGTTCCCCGTCTCGGTCTTCTTCCTAGATTTCGGGGAACTGTTAATTATCTCGGAATTGGAGGTGTCCCTGAGAGTCGAAGTGAGGCTAGCGTTGGGAGACAGGGACAGATGAGTAGGTTCGTACTCTCCGGAGCCAAAGCCAGCCGGCGGTGGGGTCTGTAAATCAATGACCTGATCGGAAGCCGGATAAGAGTCAGCTCGGTCACTGGAATTCAATTTCTGGTGTCCGCGCGAGAGCGGGACAATGCGGCACACACCTGCTGGTTGTGATAGTCCTCGTCTTCGTCATCATCGTGTTCGAATTCACTGGAGGACGGATCTGAACCAGCGTCCGAACCGGGTGGTGAGCCAGCTTTCGAGCCGGATGGCGAGTCAGCTTTCGAGCCGGATGGCGAGTCAGCTCCCGAACCGGATGGTGAGCCAGCTTTTGAGCCGGTGGCAAGTTAGCTGTTGATCCAGGTTGTGTCGAGGAAGTGAGTGGGAATACTGCGACCGCCTTCAACTTCCATATCACTGGCCGAATCGATCAATAAAACTGGTGCAGGAGAGAAGACCCCCCCCCTCTTCCTCCGTTCGGACCGAAGACGAATTGGAGCTTACCGGAGATGGATCGGAGCTGGCCGGACGCTTAACCGGTTTCCGTCCTGCCAAGCCAGACGACTGAGACATTTGTGGCGGAAAGACTTTCCATTGAAAGGCATCAAAATTGGCCTCTCGCACACGCGGAGGAGCCTGTACGACAGGGGCAGTCTGGATACGAGTCTCTTCGAGCCGGTCTTGCAGCTCACATAAAAGAGACCTGAACGGATCCTCCTTATTCAGCAAGGTGGCGTAGGCATGGTCAGCCCGGGCCAACTCGTCAGAAGCGTCATGATATCGTGCTCGAACTTGGCAATGCTCGGCTCACAGCCTTTGCTGTTTGGATGAGGCCTCCTGCAGCTGCTGCTCAAGAGAAGAAATATGACGGAGAGCTTGAACATGGGATTCTCGCAGGTGGTCTCGGTCATCCCGCATGGTATCTAGTTCTTGAGACACCTGGCGGTACCGGTTACGAAGATGCAACAGTTCCTGAGATTTCGGCGGACCGTTCTTTCAGCTGTTCCAGTTGTTGGACTACAAAACAACGCGCCCATGCAAACTTTAAGCAATGGAACGACGGTATAGAAGAGAGCGAATCGCTTACGCTGAAGTTTCGAGCGGTGGACTAACTCTTGGTTAGCGGCCCGAAGAGGATCGACGACGTCCGCCAGCACATGAAGACGGTCCCTCTCCTTTGCCAGGCTGACAATCTGGTCCTCGAAATCAGCCACCTGACGCCGAAGATCACTCGGTTCCAAGGAGGTTTTTCGGGCGGTAGCTTCGTCAGCTCGGCGGTTGGCCGAGACGAGGGCTTGGACCAAATCCACCTGGATATGTTCCAGGCTATCCACTTGGGCCGTCAGCACCTCTACTCATTTTCCCAGCTCTGCCAATTCGGAGGAGGAAGCAGATGGTGCAACGGCCTTATGTAGTGCGTCAGTGAGCTGCCCTACAATGGCCCGAAGACGGGCTACCTCATCCGTGGCCTACGCCTTAGCTCGGAAATTCGAGGTCCATTGCGATCCAGCCTCGCGTAGAGAGCCGCACATCGCTGCGCTAGATCTTCGGAGTCGGCCTGGCTGGATCGAAGATCGGCCTGAAAGGAGGAAATAGTTCCCATTAACTTTTCCCTGTCACCGCAGACCTGACCGTGAATGCGGAGCTCCGTATCAATGTCAGCCGGAGATAACACCAGGTCAGGAATACGGGAAGAATCCGGCGACCCGCGATTTCCACCCCGCTGGAAGGCGAGTCATCGTTGACCAGGGTGACTCGACAGATGTTATCTTCGTCGACTTGCAAAACTGGAAATATATCAAGAGGTGGTCAAAACGGGCAGATGAGACCTCATGCCAGCTTGCTGACCAGCTTAATGAAGGCCGTCAGAAAAATTGGGCAGAGGACTTACCAAATCGGGACATTGGTGAAAGGGATTAAAAGACTTGTGTCAGGTGAGATCGTGCCCCAACCGTTGTGCGGCTGCGACAAGACTCGGGGGTGGCTGTGGCGAAGCGACTTGGGAATAAATTAACGGCCAGGTGTGACATACACTTGACCGAGGCTGCCTTCTGATTGGCAGAAAATGCCATCCAAGAGCGCGAATGCAGGATGGCAGCTGCCGGGTGTATTCACAAGTGACAGATCGGTGCAAGGCATGGAATCAAGCCAGATGAGCGTGATCAAGGGGATCGGAACCGGGTCAGTCAGAAGTTGGCCGGCCGGATCAGGTGGAGCTGGATGGCCGTCGATGGTGGATATAAGTGACCAAGGTGTGGATCGGCTAAAGGATGTGCGTGTGAAGGGCCCTAAGGGAGGCTATGTCCCTGTAGAATACGGATGGGACGCCGAAGGTGGATGCTTGGCCGCTAAAGAAGAATCGAAGTCAGTGGCCAGGTATGTCTGAATATTTGGTGTACAGTACACAAAGGAGTATCCAGGTTAAGCTGGATGGTTGGTGTACGGTACACAAAGGCATCCAGGTTGACTGGCTATTTCAGGTAAGGCACATAACTATCCAGCCAGGCTATTTTGGGTAGGTTACACAAAAGGGAGTATTGGATCTAGGGATAAAAATCAGTATACGTTTCGCTTTCTAAGACGCAAGTCGCTTTCATTGGCTCACAGCAGAGGGCTAACAAGGTCCCCTTTTGCTGCTATTGGTTTGCCCGGGGAAGGTTAAAAGGAACCCACCGGAAGTCCCCTGACCGGGAGTCGTCGCGTGACATGTACTCAACTCAAGTCGCCCGTATTTTGAACACGGTTTATCTCTATTGGAAAGTGTGGTAACCTTTTGACCTACTGTGGAAGATTGTGGAGTCCTATTTGGATTCCCTATTACACACAAGATTGAATTTACCCCTTTATTATCTTTGGTTTAGCTGGCCGATCGATTATTCTCGGTCCAGCCGTCGCGGTATACAAACTTCAAGTATATCGTCAATCCTGCTCCCCGGTGAAGATTTCCGCCCAGGAGCAACCCTAGTCCTAACCCTCGTCCCCTATTCGACGGACTTTTAACTTTTCGCCCTAGGGTCCATCGAGAGAGCGTAACCGCCAGTGCTGACGGGTACACAAGGTGAGGTTTACGAACATGGATCATCCAAATCGTCACGACCAAGGTGATGGGAGTGACCGATCCAGCCGGATGGATGCTGGCTCGGATCAAGACCTGAATGGATGGAGTACCCCCTTCGAAAGTCAGTCACCTGCCCCCCCCGTGGGTGCTCGCATCTCAGAAGTAATTTTTGACAGCGACTACACCACAGTACCTTCCACTAATCCTTGGACTATTGCCCATTCCTGGTCAGAGCCCTTCCTCATTTGGCTCGGGGCGAACTTCCCGTAGTCCGTCTCACAAATTTTCCGTAATCAAGTATTGTTGCTCCATCGTAAATTTCAGTACGAAAAAGAAATTGTTTTGTTGCAACTCTATTCACCGGTGTTGTTTCCTTTGGTGTAAGTTTCGCCGCCCACCCTGTCAATGGTGGCGGCTCTTGACCTGCTTGACGGACAGCTGCTTGTCCGAGCATTCTCCGAAATATTCCTTCGAATGCTTGGTTCGACTTCTGTGCACTGAGTGCCGCTCCAACTATTCGTTGTCTCCACTCTGTCCATTTTTGTTTTTTTTACCACAATATGTTTAAATAAGTCTAATAGACATTCACATTCTCCTTTTTTTAATTTTGGCAGTCGTTGAGCACTGGGTGAGAGCTTTAATGCTGGCCCTTTAGCCTTAACATATATCTGCTGAAACAGTTGCTGCATTGTGTCCACCCATGCTTTAACGCGCGGTGAAGTCTGGAAGGCCTGGTCCAGTGCAGCCCGCAGTGCCCCGACTAAGTCCGCAACTGAATTGATCTTGTCGTCTGTCTTACCCGACGGTGGTATTGTTGCAGAAATGATTCTGATACCTGATTTATCCGACTTACCACCTGGCGGATAAGCTATCTCAGAATCAGGATTTAGATGACCGTTTTTTTCAGACTGAATCTCTCCAGAATCAGGTTCTGTAGCTATGGTATTTCTTGTTAGAGGCTCTTCGTCCTCTGCTTCCTCAATTTTTTGCGCCTCGTCAACCCCTACTTCTTCACTTCTAGGTGAGCGGGGTAACCGCTCGACGTTACGTGTCGGGTCCTCCGAAGTACCATCACTTGGAGGGGGCCCGGACCCAGGGTCCGGAACGCGTATTGTCATGGTAGCTATTTTTTTCTTGTTTACTTGGTAGTTCGTCAAACTCAACCGAATCAGGTGAGTGCACCGTCATCAATTATGTTTTGATTCCGGTAATCTTGGAGCGCAAAGTCATCAATTACTGTACTGGTAACTTTTGATACCGGTACCGGTAATAATGTTCCAGCCTGGTTTCATAGAGGGCTAGGGTAAAAAATCCTGGATTGTAGTCGCGCCGTTCGACAACCATATGGCGACTGGTATGTGAAACATAACCCTCCTTGAATAGTACCCCAGAGTTCGGAAGGGTAACCCCTAAATACAGCCGTACTGGACGGGGGGGGGGGCTGTAGCCTATAGTCTATAACCCCCCGGGTCAGTATTACAAGTTTTACAGTATGTACTGGTACACAAGGGTACGATGTGTAATAGAAAAACTCATTCTCAAGGTGTGTCGCTTATCTCCACTCTAGCAGAATGGGCAACGCCGCACCGCGCGCGCAGCCACAGAGCGTGCTTGATAGCGCCTCGCAGTACCGCACCTTTTTAATGGACTATACACCTCGTTCTATGGACATGATGTTTGGCAGTTTAATCGGCGATGGAAAATTTTTAAAAAGTATATCTTGCAAGTGTGATGAGGGGCATCTGGTGGTTAAAATATACCGCAAATATGACGAACGGGAATCGTTGACTAGTGCTGAGGTGGCTTTGCGCCGCCTTGCGCTGGCCTTTTCGATAGAGCAGCAGCCAAATGTGATTCCTTACGCTGATTTCCAGCTGTCAAACAAATACAATGTGGCTTTTATGGTGCGGCAATACTTTGCGTCGAATTTATACGACCGCATTTGTTCGAGACCATTTTTGACGATGGTGGAGAAAAAGTGGATTGCGTTTCAAATCTTGAGAGCTCTCGAACAAATTCACGCTAAAGGCATTTGCCACGGAGATATTAAGCAGGAAAACGTCATGGTCACTAGTTGGAATTGGGTCTTTCTAACGGACTTTGCGCCCTTTAAACCCACGTACATCCCTGAAGACGACCCGGCCGATTATAATTACTACTTTTGTGCGATCGATGCCACACGACGAGGGTGCAGTGTAGCACCAGAGAGATTTTACGGCAAAGGATCAGCATCAATAGGTGCAGCTGCGACAGTTTCG
The DNA here is from genome assembly GCA_001887855.2 of Sclerospora graminicola. Lineage (NCBI taxonomy): Eukaryota > Oomycota > Peronosporomycetes > Peronosporales > Peronosporaceae > Sclerospora > Sclerospora graminicola. The sequence continues at coordinate 9,706 of MIQA02001129.1, read as the reverse complement.
ATGCCTGGAAATGCAGGTCTTAAGACGCCAGATGCTGTCGTGATGCTATCCAAGATGGCAGACAGTGATGTCACGGTGGAAGAAGTGGACAAGCAGATTTCGGCAATGGGGATGGGAAATGGAATCATGTCGGGAAATTCGATGCAGATGCTGCCTTCTGCAGCGTCGAACGTAGGTGCACCGTCGTCGTATTCTCGCTCGCGTCAGGAGGGCAATTTGTTGGAGTCTATGGATATCTTCTCGGCTGGATGTGTTATTGCAGAGCTTTTTCTGGGTGGAAAGCCTCTTTTTGATCTGCCGTCACTGCTTAAATACCGCACGGGAGATTCGGAAGCTCTGCGCCAACAACTGAAGAAAGTTGGTGACCCACGTCTTGAAGAAATGCTTCTGCATATGCTACAATTGGACCCTAATGCTCGGCTATCAGCTAGCGGCTACTTGGCCAAGTACACGAGCGTAAACGGACTGTTTCCAACGTATTTTGATAATTTCTTGTTTAAATTTCTGGTTTTAGTACTTAGTCGTGGTGGAAAAGTGCCTGATGCTCGTATCCGGCTTGTGTGCAAGTACTATGGGCGTTTGGTGCGTGAAGTCGCGGGTGTTGTAGATCCAGAGGGTGAGGAATTTTTTAAGCTGCGTCTTAAAGAAGGTTACGGATCTGATCGCCTAGCAACTGCGACAAAAGGCGATCAACAAGCTCACGTAGCGCAACGTGTACTTGATGAATTATATCAGAAGATTCCTGCAAAGAACGATAAACAGATAGCCGAGCGAGGAAACGCTGTACTGACGAAAATGCAAAAACTGAAAGAACGAGAAAATGATATGCGTTGTCTTAGTGCAAGCGTGCAGAAAAAAAAGATTGAAAAGCTGCACGATCAATTCCAGGCGCTTACGCACAAAAAGGAGACGTCGCTGTTGCTGGATTACTCGCGCGAGCCTCTAAACGGTCGTGTGGATGAGAAAAGAATTTCGGCGGAGAGTCCAGGAGCTAAAGAAGAAGAGGGATATATGGACGTCAAGGGCTCTTCTTCGGCGAAATTAAACACATCAATGCCTCCACCCCACTTGAGCTCGCGACGAAAGCCTCAACCGTTTATCGGCAACGAACCGTGGTCACATGATCGTAATGGCATTGTCATTATCTTATCCTTGATTTGCTCAAGTTTGCGGCATGTCCAAGTTCCAGAGTCCAAGCTGACGGCGCTGTACTTGATTCGTTCCCTCGGTCAGTTCACAAGCGACGAAGCCCGTTTGCAGCGCTTAGTCCCATACCTGCTTGAGGTTATCGATGATCCTAGTGCCACCGTGCGCGCTCTGGCGCTCCGCACCGTTACTTATTTGCTATCGCTGGTGGAATCATTTCCATTAGCCGACGCCTCGGTCTTTCCCCAGTATATACTACCAGCCATGATACCGTTTCAATCGGATCCTGACGAGTTAGTACGCATCACTTTTGCGGAGTGTTTGCCCCAGCTGGCGGAAACAAGTCGCCGCTTTCTAGAAATCGCACACGCTATGAAACAAAAAATGTTGACTTCGTCAGGGTCAGCTACGTCGGCGTCTACGATGTCATCACGGGGCAATGATTCGTCTTCGCCAACCACTCTGTACATGGCTTCCAGCAGTTTCGACAAGGAGCTGAGGTGTGCTACACAAAATGATTTCTCGCTTTGTCATTCAGCTCACAACCCCGGACCAAAAAGCTTCGTCATCGCTTGTCAAGCGCGCGTTGCTTGTAGATATCACAAGACTGTGCGTCTTTTTTGGTCAGGAACGTACCTTGGACGTCGTTTTACCGCAACTGATCACGTTTTTAAATGATCCGGATTGGGAGTTGCGTGGAGCCTTTTTTGACTATATAGTCGGTGTATGCTCGTTTGTGGGCCCTGAAGCCGTTGAGCAGAACATTCTACCGTGTATCGAGCAAGCTTTGTTCGATGTACAGGAACTTGTGATAACCAAGGCAGTCGAGTGCCTTAGTGGACTGTGTCAGCTCGGACTCTTTCAAAAGAAAACTAGCACACTTGTGGAGAAAGCTCGCATGACGTGTTCCTTGTTGTTGCATCCAAGTTGGTGGATTCGTGATGCCGTGCTGAAACTTATGGGAGAAATTGCATTGAAATTACGCAGTGTCGACTCGAATGTCTTTTTAAGTCCCCTCCTACGACCATTTTTACGCAAGACGATGGTGTTCTTGCCCGATGAAGAAGTTTCGACAGTCACTCAGCGGCTTCGTGACTGCTGTAGGCTTCATGTATCCCGTGAGACGTTTGACCGTGCTTTACTGGCGTCATCATCGTCTTCTGGGCTTAACGAGATCATTGTAGAAATGGAACGTTCTGTTTCCCATGCGCCAAATGACAGTGATGACGATGTCGTGCCACCTATTCCGCTCTCAACGATGACGACGACTTCACGCGAATCGCTTGAGGAACCACCACTTCACGACGCTTTCAAGGGTAAAAAAAATCGCGATGCTTTGCTGAGCGCTGACTCTCTGGACGCGCATGGTATGTTTCGCCAGCAATCATCAGGTGCAGCTGTAGCATCTTCGGCAAAAACACCAGCTGCGATCCTTTCCAATAGTGTTGAAGATGGCACTTCTTCGACCTACGATCAACGCAAACATGAGATCCAGTCATTAAAACTCATGCAACAATACGTGTCCATTGCGTCGATGCAAATGCGGAGCAAATTGGAAATGGCAAAAACCGAACAAGCAGCGCGTATGCAACGATCTTCCAAAAATGACCGCTCGGGCTCGCCCCACGGTTCACTATCCAATGCGTCTGTGACGGTTGGTGGCGGCGCTACTAGCACCAGTAGCAATCCGTTCGCTCGAAAACTTTCGCGCTCCCACCTTCGTGTGCTTTTCGTACCAGATATGCGCTTTGCGCTTTCTACAGCTCAACCGCTGAAACTAAGCCTTTTTGGCATTTCATCCTCTTCGGCAGTGGCCAGTAGTTCGACCTCGACGTCAACAGCAGCTACATCGACAGCTCTTGTAACAAAATCGCGCTCTCATGCACCCAGTAGCTCACCGTCGCATCGCGAAGGAGGATTGAAAACGTCAGCAGCGTCTACTGGCGAAATGATACCGGGAGCGCCCTCTTTGGAGAACTTGTCGTTGTCCCACGTAGGCAAAATGTATAGTCTCGTCGAGCCAAGCACTCCCGTTTCAGCCTCACCCGTTACTGTCACGGGTCTTCCATCTGCAGCTTCTCCTGGATCAGATGACTCGGGACTAAGCCAAATGGACTCAAATCACTTTGCTCCAACCAGTGGTGGCGTCATGGTGAGCATGCTGAACATGAACATGCGCGATATGTATGGTGGTGACGGCCTCAATAGTTTGCTGGATCCGCATCACAATTCCGTCCATGCATCTCCCATGTCACCTCCTCGACAAAGGATGATTAAAAAGGCCCACACTACTTATCATCACTATTTTGCTTTCAAAGAGTCAGCAATGGACCCTGCGTTAGGAAACCCTCGCAAGTTACTGGCACGGTTAAATGCACTGAATATTCCCCCTTTGCCACCTGATCTTGGTGCGCTCCGGCTTTCGGATGGATCCCCATATTCCATCTACAGTCATGCTTCAAGTCCGTACTGTTTGATGGGTGCCGGTGGAAAACACGCTGGAGGAAACGGACTCTCCGGCAACGAACGAGGAACCACTGGTGTTTCAGGGGTGACGTCGTCTGCACAGAATTCTGGTGCTTACCCTCCTGGTGTTGGGCCGTTTAATGCGGCAGCGGCAGCAGCAGCAGCGATCAACGGAGGGGTAACTCCTGGTAGTTTTGGAAACTCTGGCGGTAGTACAGTGTCGGGAAGCAACTCGAGCAGTGGAAGTGGTATTGGCGGCGGTGGCTACCCTTCTTCATCGTACCGCAACTGGCAGCCACGCAAGAACGTGTTGGTAGCAGAGCTAGCGGAGCACTCAGGCGCTGTGACTCGTGTAGATGCTGCTCAGGACTACAGTTTCTTGGCATCTGCCTCGAATGATGGAACGGTAAAGATTTGGTCGATTCGGTCTATGCAGCATAGTGTGAATCAAGGATCACGCTGTACATATGACGGACAGAGCGGAGTGATTACCGATATGAAAGTGCTTACAAACAGTCACTCTGTTGCTTCAGCCTCTAGCGATGGTACTGTCCACGTCTTCCGTGTTGATAAAGTGAATGCTGTGGGTGGAAATCTTCACGCTTGTGGTCTAAAAGAGCTACGCGCAAACAACAGTGCTGTCATGGCAATCGACTATCTAAATAACGTGACGGAAGCTTTGCTACTTTATTGCACGCGCGATGGCAAAATCCATGCGTGGGATCTGCGCATGAGACAGGAAGCGTGGACCCTCAACATTTCTCCCGAGCTGGGCTACGTGACATGCATCACACACTCCCTTGACGTTAGCTGGTTAGCTGTTGGTACGAGCCGAGGGTTTTTGTGTCTATGGGATCTGCGCTTCCTAGTTCTGATCCGTATCTGGCGCCATTCTTCTCATCGAGCCATCCATCGACTGCAGCCATGCTTGGGGCTTCCGAATACGTTGCCCCTTGATGAGACGTCAGTTCCACTCGTATTCGTAGCGGCAGGTGATGGCGAAGTTGCAGTGTTTGACCTCAGCATTGGAGCATGCAGGGCAGTGTTTCGAACGCTTGAGGTGCAGGCATCGGAGGCGGAAGCCTGTAGGTGTCCAACGCTTTTGCACGTGGCAATCCCTCATCGCAGTCGAAGTGTGCTAGGAAGTTTTCTGGGCATCTACGGCATTGCAACGGCTTTCGACGAGATTTCGACCTCGCCACTCAGTGAGGAGCCGAGTGTTCGTGCTATGTTGTGCCCGTCACTGCATCTTCGCGGCATTGGCGATGCGTTGATCACGGGTGGCGAAGACCGACAATTGCGTTACTGGGACATTCGTAATGGGAAACAATCGTACACCATCTGTGGCAACGGGGAAGGCAAGTCATTTTACGACAACCAGGCACCGCCAAATGACTGGTGGCGAATGCCTGATTCGACCCCGCGACGTTTCGATGAAATGCCTGCAGCGCCTCCTGCAACGACAAACAACATCACGAAGCCCGAGATGGCGTGGAGCAAGTTGAGCCCACCGCTCATTACAGTTTGTCAGGACTCGTCTGTGTACTCCACTCCAGATGGGGTCGCGAATGGAGCGGCATCTGGTGGCGGCGGCGTTGATTCCGCAGTTAGCGTGGAACGGAGAGGACTCGTCCCTCCGTCTCCAGCACATACGGACTGCATTTTGGACCTGACGCTTGTCGAGCTTGGTACAAGCCAAAGTTCGAGCCCTATGCTCGTCTCCAGTGGCCGCGATGCGCTGATTAAGGTATGGAAGTAACAAGACGAGCATTTCAAGGACATGTCTAAGACATCAAAGAATCAACTGCGTAGAAATGGATACCTATAGGCTACATAAGACCAGTTAACTACCGCTTTTTCTGCGTTTCTTCCCGCCACCCTGGCGCTTCATCTTGAGCATCTTGTTGAGCTTACTACTGGCAGAGGCCCCACTGTTATCATCTAGACCGCGCTTCTTGCCGGTAACAGCGTTACCACCCATCTTATTCATCAGATTCTTGCGCGCCGTCCGCGCATCTCTGATTTTCGAGCGCTTTGACGGTAGCGCTTTGCCTTTGCGCTGCAGCTGAATCCGCTGGAATAGCGTCAAGTGCTGCTCCTCGTTTACTTTTCTCTTCTTCTGATCGAGCGGATTGGCTTTATCCCCGTCGTCTTCTTTGTCCGAGATCTTTAGCTCGTTGTCACTTTCATCGCAGTAGAGATCGCCCACTGACGTCGTGACTGTGACCACATCGCCGAACTTAGTCTGTGTAAAGTCGTCGTTAAAGGTTGTCACTTGCGTCACAGCTTTAGCTCCACCTATCAAAGGGTTGCTTTCGCTCTCAGAATCTTCGGAATCACTTGGGTCCTCCTCTTCTGTCGCTTCACTCTCGTCCACTAGATTCAAACCCGCCAATTTCTCCATTTGCTCCTCTCGTCGCTGCTTCTTAGCTTCTAAGTGGCGCTTCTTGACCTTATACGCCTCCATATCCAAACCAAAGCGTCGACGTTCTTGTTTACGCTTATGAAATCCTGTCAAATACTCTCTGGTACAAGTTAACTACTGAGTACACGGTCCAATTTACCCCAAGTTGTTTCCACGAACGTACCTGCGCTTGTCTGGATCAAATGTCACGACCAATTTCGACTTTTTGCGTACGCTGGCGTTGGATCCTGTACCAGTCGTACCACGCCCATGCTTCGCCTTGCCCACGGCTCCGCGCTTGCCCTGGCGGGATGTTGCTCCGTGCATAATTTTCTACAGTTTTACCCTTGGAGTGCACAACGATGTGGTGTACACAACAAATAGAACGATTCAAAGTGTCATGGGTGAAAACCATGTTGTCGCCGCTGCCGTTCTTGCTGGTGGACGACAATGGCGGGTTCCACGTCAATCCCGACGCGTGCGCTATTCTGGAAAAAGTCAAGACGCGTCTTGTGGTTGTGGCTGTGGCGGGTTTGTATCGTACGGGGAAGAGTTTCCTGTTAAATCTGCTGGTTCGACACACAAAAGGCGTTTTAAAGTCTGAAGCTGTAAATAATAAACAACAGCCAAAAGTAGGGTTTGCCGTTGGAGCAACCGTTAATGCTTGCACCAAAGGCATCTGGATGTGGGGAGAGCCCATTCCATTGGACGAGGATACGAGCGTCTTGTTCCTGGACACTGAGGGGCTCGGCAGCGTGGACCGCGAGCAAACCCACGACACGCGCATCTTCGCCTTGGCCCTACTGCTCGCGTCCAATTTTGTCTACAACAGTCGTGGTGTCATCGATGGTAATGCCATTGAGGATCTTTCTTTGGTCGTGAATTTATCCAAGCACATTCAGACATCCTCCTCCAGTAAGGACAAAGCAGAACGTCTTCACGAGTTTTTTCCCAGCTTTTTGTGGGTCGTACGTGACTTTACACTACAACTGCTGGACAATGGCAAACCAATTTCTTCCAAACAGTATCTTGAAAGCGCGCTGCAGCCCACTGGAGGATATAGCGATGACGCAGTTGAAAAGGATCAGATCCGAGCACTCTTGGCTGACTTTTTCCGACAACGAGATTGTGTAACATTGGTGCGGCCTGTGGATGATGAGGAAAAACTTCGGAATCTTCCCCAAGTACCTTACGACGAGTTGCGAGACGAGTTTCGAGCAAGCTTTGAGAGTTTGCAGAAGAGATTGTTTGGTAAGGCCAAACCCAAGACCTTGTTTGGGAAACCTCTAAATGGAACCATGTTTGTGAATTTGGCGCGATCGTATGTCGAAGCACTAAATAGCGGTAAGGCGCCAGTGATCTCTAGCGCATGGAGCCGCGTCGTACAGGCGCAGTGCCATGATGCACTTGAAAATGCTGTCGAGCGTTACAAAGTGGAATTGCGTGCACGAGTTCGCAGCTATGTGTCAGCCGAACAATTTGAGGAAGATGCTAGTTTTGAAGTTCTTGGTGACGAGAAAGATGTGTTAAATGCTGAATCAGAAGCGATATATTATGGACAGGCGCGTAATGATATGTTTGATAAAGATGGGAATTTGCGAAGTACCGCACTCCAGAAATTTATAGATGAAGATGACGATCCGATTGCATTGGAAGATACCACTGTCGACGTCATAGATAAAGAAGCTGATGATCCAGCTGAGGCTGCTGTACGCTGTGTTGAACGCACTCGACTGCCCTGTCCTGAACATCGGCTTAAAAATCTGCATCGGTTGTGTAAGCGTTTGGCCAAAAAGAAATTACGTGACATTGTGGATGGAGACATGGGTATACATGATAAAAGCGGCGGAGGTGACGACTACATGGCGTCTTTTCGCGCGACGGTATCGGACGTGTATGAATCATATCGTCAGCAGAATGCAGCAGCATCAATGACATATTGCAGACATTTGCTTGATATCATTACTCGAAAAGAGACAGAGTATTTGGAGAACTTTGAGCTACATCGTGAGAAATCAGCCAAGCAGCTGTTTCGTGATACGCAGACATTTTTGCTGGACGATCTTGATGTGGTTTTCAATAAGTACTTTGCTCATGCTGTGGGTCCATCAGCTGATGCCGCGTATTGTGAGTTTGTGAGTCAACGAGTTCTTGCTCAGACAATCCAACGCACAGAGAGCACGAATGCTGCGCATATGATGGAAGTGCGCGCTCTCGAAAAGCAAATGAACGATTTAAGTGTGAAGGTAGCAGTGGCGCAAGGACAAGCAGGTGCAATGCAGGAACTCTCGACTCAACAACAGCAGAAATGTGAGCTCGGAGTGAAGGATGCTGAGCAGCGTTGTGAAGCCGAGCTCGCTGGACTTCGTTCAACGCTTGATTTCAAGACGAATGAGCTTGAACATATTTTGAATCATAACGCTACTATGAAACGCTTGGCAGACACGGCACAGCAAGGTCAATACCGAGCCACGGAGTTTGCGTCTTCAGCTTTCGCACAAGTTTTGTGTGGGTATCTTATAAAGCAGCATATGCCTCCTGGTGCTGGTGGCTCAGCTCGCGCCAAGTGGCAGCAGCGGTACTTTGTTTTGCAAGGGCCACAACTAAGCTTCTATGATACAAAGGAAGACTATGAGCGCTGTCGCTCTGATAATCCCCCCATGGATGTTACAGGTGCGATTATAGAAGACAATTATGCGGTACCAGAAGCTTTCAGCATCTCTTTCCGTGACGATATCTACTATCCATTGCAACTTCACGCCAAATCTCGCGAAGTAAAGCAAGAATGGGTGCGCAGTCTGCGTGCTGCAGCGGCTGGTCGAGCCACAGCACAAAGAGATACGGCCAGCCACGCCTCCTTGACCTCATCAATGGGGTCTTCAACGTACGGCGACTCATCTTCGTCGGTAAATCGGGAAGGAAAGATGGCGCCTCCCACTTATGCAGAATCGACATCCTCGTCGTACCGGACTGGAGCTGAAGCGCAATACGCTTATGATAATACCTCCTCGGATATGTACGGATCCACAGGTGGACCTGGTGGTGGCCGATACATACAAATGTAGTCAGATATCAGATGCAGAAATGGTTTAATTGCGAGTTTTCTGTGTGTACTGTTGCGGTACAGACCATGATAGACCACAACGCCAAGAAAATAATCAAGAGAAAAAACGGAGGACCAGGAAGATTACAGAGTGATAATAATTGTAGAGGAACGCTGATTCCACTACGAATAAATGGTCAATGGATGATATTTAGAGAGCCTTGCCCTATAAATAGTGTTGTTCGGGTATTTACCCGGTTATTAACCATCAGCGAGTTACTGTAATAACATTTTAAGCTAGGTTTTTAACAATGGGAAAAATCGAAGTCATAATATGTATGAATTATGTATGGTGCATTAATTGGACAGCATCAATGCTGGCTTTCTGGTTTTTCTAGTTCTAAATTTGCGAAATAGGCCCCTAATCGATCTCGATAGGGTTTAGGACTACCATGAATGCAAGCAGCGAAACCCGGACGTTATCACATGACCCGGGTCCGAGTACGGACCCGGACAACCCGGGGAAGACAAAGGCAACGCAAGGGCGTGAGCAGGATCAGCGAACGAAGAAAGTGGTGGATGAAATTGTCCCGGAATCGTCGGAGTCATCCGAGGCTGAGGAGGCGGGACCGATAGCACGCACAACT
>MIQA02001127.1:0-21314 GCA_001887855.2 Sclerospora graminicola | reverse complement strand
TGTTGGAATTTTGGATGATGTTACGTGAAATGAAAACTGACGTTAAATTCCTGCTATCGAGATTATCGTGGTTTCTATGCATATTGTGAATTTTAGGTTAAGTGGAATTTTAGCTAAAAACACACTTAAAATTTACATAATATATACTTTCATTTTTGTCTAGTAAACAGAACGTCTAGCATACGCATCCTGGACACTTCCCCGCGTCCGACACTTACCGGCCGGACATATCAAGTGAAGAGAACACGCACAACACGCACCTATAGCCTATACTAACCGATAGGACAATACATTGTGGCAAACAAGGCCGTAAACGCATTAACTGGTGTTTATCGCTGTTACGTTTGACTACAAGTGATTACGTGGACATCTACATTTGCCAACAGGTTATGAGCCCAAGTTACGGGGTTCAGGACCAGTTTTGCTAAGTTTTCGAAGTTTACTAAGTTTGTCGTGCAAAGTACGATTTTTGGTGGATGTCCCCTATACCGAAGGGAGACATTGGATTATCTCGTTTTCGCATATTTTGTTTCTCGTCTGTGGTTAAAGATCATGACTGAGTGGAAATATGGCTGACGAAGATGTGGATGTATCGGCCATGTTGGCATACATAAAACGTTTGGAGACGAAAATTGAAGCCATGGAAGATGCAAAATCAGAAGACTGTGCATCGATTAGTTCGCCAAAGTCTAAAAGTTCAGAACAAGGCAGCATATTTAAAGAAGCTGTAAAGAACAATGGCCCGTTTGGAAAGCGGATGACAGTGGAAGACTTAGGTGGCGACAACGGAATTGAACGTGGTGCGCAGTGGCAGACGCCGGGCGGTAACGGACCGCGAGTGTATGAAAACCAAGAAGGGCAGAATATACACCGAAGTGGGAATATGAAAATTCCCAAATTCACAATCAAGAACTTTACAGGTGAAGAGATTTATCCTGGTTTGGGTGCAGGTTTCAGGCAGTGGGCCTACCTGTTTATTGAAGCAGTGGATGTGGCACAACTTTCGTCTGGATTTGTGTGGACAGAACGTTTAAAAGTCAACAAGTTAAGTGAACATTTGGAGGGCGTAGCAGCCAGTTATTTTCAAGCGAATATAATGACGTGGTGGCAGATATCGCAGGAACTCTATTACGTTTTGGATCAGCTTTATCACGCCTTTAAAGTAAACATTACACATCAGCAAGCTGCGGTACTTTTCGCGCAAGAAAAGGATGCTAGGAGGTCATGGACCCAGCATTTCTTGTACCTTGTGGCACTAGCACGAGAAAGTGGATCGCATGAGCGTCTTATCGTGGAGAACATCGTCAAGTATGCAGCCCCAGAATTGAAAATGGGATTGATGATTAGATATAATCCACAGCGTATGGATTATATACTGCATGCTCAAGAACTGATTGCATGGGCACAGGAGTTAGAAGATGACGCAGTCAAGACGAAAAGGCAACCTAGAAGCATGGTGAATTTTGTTGATGAACGGAAGAAGAAACGTACGTGTTTCTCGTGTGGAATGGAAGGACACACGCAAAAGTACTGTCGAAAAGGAAATCGGAAACCGCAGGGCAAGAATTTCGAGCGCAAGCCAAGATCGAGAGCAGATGAAAGTGGTGAAAAGAATTTCGTATTGTCGACGCTCGAAAGTGGAAGAAGATCACCAGAAATGCCTAAAAAAGACATATTGGAAGATGAAGAATTGTGGATCATCGATAGCGGTGCAAGTCGACATCTAGTATCGAGTGAAGATTTTCTCGAAGATGCAATTGACTGTGGGCAGAACGAAGACTTGTTGCTGCCTGATGGAGCGAAGTTGAGAGTGACCAAAGTCGGAAAAGTACGATTGAAGAGCAAGTTCGCGACAATTTTACTCACGGAAGCTTATTACGCGCCAAAATTGGCGAAGAATCTAATTTCTTTGGGTAACCTTAAGAAAAAGGGATGTACACTGAAGGATACAGGGAAAACGATGACGATGATGCATGGAGATAGTGTGTTGTTTGATGTCGATGTTACTGGATGCGTATTCACAGCAAAGTTGAGCCTGAAGAAAGAATTAAGTGTGACTGAAAATTTCTCGAATATGATCATGACGACTATGGAGAGTGACAGATGTGATGATCCACAAGAAGGGTCATTACATCACTTCCATTTACGATTGGGACATTTGGCTTATGACACTGTGGAACGACTGGCAAAAGATCCGGCATCGGGTATAAGGCTGACTGCCAGGCGCAGACCAAACTGTCTGACCTGCGCCGAAGGTAAAGGAACCCGCACGAAGCAGCTCAAGCAAGACAGTGGGCAGAACGCACCGATTGACAGAATCGGTGGCGTAATCTGTAGTGATCTAAAGGGACCGATTACCCCTAGAGATCGTCGTGGAAACAAATACTTGGTTGTTTTTGTCGATCATTTTTCCAACTATGTTCGAGTTTTTCCCGCAAAGTCAAAGGATCAAGCCGCGAAAAAATTTGAACATTTTTTATCATGGTTTGAAAACGAATTTAATTGCAGAATTCACGTTTTACGTACCGATGGAGGTGGAGAATATAGGAATGTGGATTTGTTTTGTAAAAAGACTGGTGTCAGAAGACAAATTACTGAAGCAGGGAATCCCGCCTCGAATGGCAAAGCGGAACGCATGAATAGAACGATATTCAACATGATACGCTGCATGATTTTTGGATCTGGTGTTCCTCTCACGTTTTGGTCAGAAGCAGCGGAATACGCAAGTTATATTCTAAATCGCAGCCCGACGCGTGCAAATATACGGAAGATGTCTCCGATTGAAGTCCTTACAAAAAAGAAGGCAAACATATCTGACATAGTGATTTTCGGTTTGCCATGCATGGTTTGGCGAGACGCCAGGAACAAGTCACTAGGAAAGCACGCGGAAAAGGCTCTAATACTTGGAAAGAGCGATGAAACTAAAGGTTACAAAGTGCTGCTCTTGAAGGACAGGGTTGTGACGACTACAAGACATGTTTATCACGTGGAAACCTTAGGAGAGAAGGAGAACGAAAAGTTATTACGTATGGTCAATAACGATGTGGAGATAAGTCACGATAACAGTGGAGAAAATTCGCGTTCGAAGGAGAACACAACAAAAAATCGTGACAAGAAACACAAGCAAGCGCCACCGCCAAGAAAATCGGCGAGAAAAGTAAAGAAGACGCAGAGAATGATTGAATACGAAGAGGCTGAAAAACAACGCAAAGAAACTGAAGATGAAGTTTTGAACAATGAAGAAGTGAGTGGAGTAAATGACGAAAATTCGTTTTTTGCTTTTGCGGTATGTAACGCCAACGATCCGGACAGTGGGAAAATCGCCGGAACTCCGGACCCCAAGAGTTACTTTGAAGCACACAAGGGGGGGCAATCTGAGAAGTGGACAGTCGCTGAGAAGACAGAATTAAAAGCCCTAGAAGACTTGAAGACATGAGAAGTGATGAAACGGAAAGATGGAGTAAAAACCTTGCCCACCAAGTGGGTTTATAAGACGAAACTCAAGAATGATGGTACTGTTGAAAGATACAAGGCTCGTTTAGTGGTACGTGGAGACAAACAGGTATATGGAGAAAATTACTTTTTTACTTTCTCGACGGTTATGGAGATAAATAATATGAAGACCATATTAATACTGTCGATCGTGTGGAATGTGCCGGCAAGGCATGGAGATGTTCCAAGCGCCTATCCGAAGGCAAGCACCGAACAAGATTACGACATCTACCTGCAAGTGCCTCAAGGCATGGAAATTTCGGACGACACACTGGAAAAGTTGGGGGTTACGAACACTAAAGAGCTAATGCTCAAACTGAAGCGAAATCTTTACGGCCTTAAACAGGCAGGACGTTTATGGTACGAACTATTGTGCGATACTTTGGTGAAGATGAATTTCTCTCAGTGTTTGACGGACACATGCATTTTTGTGAAGATTGATGAAAAAGGCACAATTGTGGTTGAAGTTTACGTTGATGATTTATTGGTAACAGCAACAAAGAACCATTTAGTGGATGATTTTTTCGAAAAAATGCAAGTGTTGGAACTAAAAGATTTGGGTAATGTGGAGAAATTTCTCGGTATGCGAATTACGGGTGACCCAACGAACGGGTACGCCATTGATCAGGAGAATACTATCGTGGAGATGCTGGACAAGCATGGTTTGAAGGAGGCGAATGTCGTAAAAACGCCTATATCAAGTTTGGAAGAATATGAAGAACTGAATGAAAAATTACCGATTGATTCTCGTGGAAAAGGGCCCACGGTGAAAGATTTTCAGTCCCTTGTGGGAAGTTTGTTGTGGATATCACGAATCTCTCGACCGGATATATCGTTTGCGGTGCACCGTGCCACAAGGCACACGCATGCACCAAGTTTGAGCGATTTCAAGATTGCTAAGCGAATTGCAAGATATTTGAAGGGCACCAAGACTCTGAAGTTACATTTACGTGGAGATGGAGAGATGAAACTACCTTTACGCATTGTTAGCTATAGTGACGCTGACTATGCAGCTGATCGCGTGGATAGAAAAAGTATCAGCGCAAATGTGATTTTCGTATGTGGAATTATTGCAGGATGGAGCTGCAAAAAACAAGGATCTGTTGCTCTGTCGACTGCGGAGGCGGAATTTGTTGCGGCCGCCACAGGTGGAAAAGAGGCACTTGGTTTGAAGGAGCTTTTCAAGGAATTAGGTGTGAAGACGAAGACGCCAATCGTGCTAAAGATCGATAATCAAGCCGCGATTAAACAACTTAAGAATGAGGCGAGCGCGGCGAGTGCGAAACACATCGACGTAAAATTGAAATTTTTGAAAGACTTTACGAAACGTGGAATTGTGGAGGCTGAACATGTACCAAGCGCGAGTATGGTAGCAGATCTGCTTACGAAAACTCTACATGCACCAAGAATTCAAGAGTTGTGCGAACAAATTGGATTAAAATGATGGTTTATTACGATTATAGCGATGATGCGCTACTGATGAACCTATGGTCTTTCTATTTGCGTTGATGTGGATTGCACACGAAGCCCCGGTACTCTCGGAAGGAGTGTTGGAATTTTGGATGATGTTACGTGAAATGAAAACTGACGTTAAATTCCTGCTATCGAGATTATCGTGGTTTCTATGCATATTGTGAATTTTAGGTTAAGTGAAATTTTAGCTAAAAACACACTTAAAATTTACATAATATATACTTTCATTTTTGTCGAGTAAACAGAACGTCTAGCATACGCATCCTGGACACTTCCCCGCGTCCGACACTTACCGGCCGGACATATCAAGTGAAGAGAACACGCACAACACGCACCTATAGCCTATACTAACCGATAGGACAATACATTGTGGCAAACAAGGCCGTAAACGCATTAACTGGTGTTTATTGCTGTTACGTTTGACTACAAGTGATTACGTGGACATCTACATTTGCCAACACATCCTGCATATGACAACCCCATAGCCATGAGCTGGATCACGTCGTTATCACTTACTGCAGTAGCGGAGTGCACCACTTTCAATGTTCGATTCTTTAAAAGCTGCAATTATCTCCTTATCTTTGTCATCCGAGCCCCAGTCTAATCCAATCAAGTGCACCCGCGTCGTATTAGCTGGCAGTGAATCCTCAGGACGATATAGCATCCTTATCAGAATAGATATCATATTTTCACCTGACGTTTTGGTATTCTGCTCCTCCTTTTCTCGCGGCAGTTCGCGAAACGCGAGGAGTGCTACACACTTCGAAAGTAGCGCTAGGATTGTCGCCGGTAAAGTTTGAACATGTGCAAGCCTGACACTTCCAGTACATTTTCAGCTCTTGAGGGTTGCCAAATGGATCGTTTGCGCTATCTGAAGGAGTATACAACGTAGAGCGCCGACTCCCTGGTCTATTCCGTCTGCAGGATCTTCCCATTTAATAAGTTCAAAATCTGTACGACACCTCCGACATCAGATTCTTCGGCTCGGTTGATGAAGAGCAATTCGAACGATATCTCCGAAAACGTTGTTACGATTGACTCGTCAGCCATTATAGGATTGAGCGACGATGTCATTGAATTGTTTCAAACATCTCTATTTCGAGTGCATCATATGGTGGTAGTAGTAACTCGGTTTCATCGCCATTGCGCTTCTCAACAATGCTCAGTTCTTGTATTGTAACCAAAACTGGTAGCGGTACCGCCCCATAAGCTAAAGAGAGAACATCAGCAAGCAGAACATTTGGCATAGTACATGTCCCAGAAAATAATTAGGGTGCTTCCTTCTCAGCTGAGCCACCATCTATGCGCGCCTTTTTCAATCTTGGTACAAAAGTCCATGCATGTATTGACAGCTATAATGAGATTACTGAGCTACCGAATCAAAAAGCAACGCTCAGGTATCTTGTGAGCTTCAAAATGTGCCACAACCATTTGCGTCAGCTGCCACTGACTTGGAGACACTCTCGATTTTAGCAAGTAGGATGTGTAATTACGGACGTTGATGGATGTCTTCCAAATTGAAAAACATTATTGACCAACTTGTGGAGCATAAATCTACTAATGCTAGATTTGAAGGAAAACTATTTGGTAACAACTGGTGACGCCTTGTGTAATCGATATGCATCAGAACAAACTCGAGGATTTCCGACGCTTTGCTTATGAGGCGTTAGTTTAAGGTGTAATGAATTGTTTCGAGAACGTGTGTAAAAAAACTATACAATACAGTAGTCAAATCCGGGTGTGATGAAGTTTCGTGACTCCCTAGATGTCATGGTCAAAAACCATCACCAGTCATAGGTATCTCCTAGAGCAATCATTAATAAAAAATACACGGATGGCGTCACTGGTAGAACTTACAGTCGCGACCGTAGCGCTCCATACGCCTGTGCCGGAGCTTCTTGCCTGTATCGAATATCTGCCCGCGTTTATCCGCCATTTACTCTTTCAAAAATTGTCGAAGTTCCGTCTACGCGAGATGGAGGTAGCGTGGGAAGCTGCTGCAAAGGTTGAAGTGCAAACGCCGCTGGACGGCTTCGATCCACTGGCAGGCGACAGATTTTTGTTTGACCGTGAGCTGCAGCGCGAGTGGGAGGCCCGATTGAGGGAAGGATGTGATTACGGTTGACCTTTGGTTAAGAATTCGCGGAACATGAAAGGACGTACACGTAACTGGAGACATATGTTTTGGGAATTAGAATTCTTAAGCATGCTCGGACGGCGGAAACAGCAATATTTAGGACATGGACGACCGTGTTTGGAGCCGACTACTTGCAAAATGAAAAGTAAATATATTTTAATGGTCCTTAGTTCGCAAACCTATTGCTACTTCTAAGCCAATCATTCTTATGGAACCTCAAAGAACACTTAAGAAGCTTCTGACGTCATCTAATGACGTCATTAGGATGACATCATAACCGGTATCAAACCGGTACCAAAGTGGTATACTATGCTGGTCGTATTTAATATGCGGCGCTATATCAACACTCCCACTCGCCGCTTATGCTATACGCGCCTGGGTCCGATGCCACTAGCCAGCATCAAGTACTTGAGTCTCTTGGTTCCCAGAGCCTTGGTTAGCATGTCCGCCAACTGGTCCATCGTTGATACGTACTTGACAATGATGGTTTCTCGTGCCACATTCTCTCGGATGAAGTGATAACGAATGTCAATGTGCTTGGTTCTACCGTTATATCCTGCATTATTGGTCAGCCCGATTGCACCTTGATTATCTTCCCAATCTCCGTAGCTCCCACTTGTTAGACCCAGATCCTTGAGCATCGTGCGAACCCACAAAACTTCTTGAGTACATAGGCTGAGAGCCATGTATTCCGCCTCAGCAGAACTCAGCGCCACCGTACGCTGATATTTGGACTTGAAAATTACTGGTGCACCACCAATCATTACCATTGTTCCCGATACTGAGCGTCGGTCATCGATGTTGCTGCCCCAGTCCGCGTCCGTGTATGCTGTAACATGCACTTCGCTGGTGCTACCGTCGTAAATAATTCCGTAGTCTCTTGTCGTCTTGAGATAGCGGAGTACCCGAATCGCAGCCTTCCAGTGTTGCTGACCTGGAATCTCCAAAAATCGGGATAATTGAGTGACCACATATGCCACATCAGGACGCGTACACGTTGTGATGTATAACAAACATCCAATCAGAGATCTGTACGGCTTCGATCTCATAGCGTTTCTTTCGCCCTCTGTAGTTGGCGATTGTATTTTCGACAATTTTAACCCCGATTCACATGGGTTGGTCATTGGCTTGGCATCTTCTTGGTTGAACCTTTGCACCACGTCGTCAATATACCGGGTCTGCCGAATCATGAGCG
Source organism: Sclerospora graminicola (assembly GCA_001887855.2). Taxonomy (NCBI): domain Eukaryota; phylum Oomycota; class Peronosporomycetes; order Peronosporales; family Peronosporaceae; genus Sclerospora; species Sclerospora graminicola. Next base: position 13,017 of record MIQA02001127.1, on the reverse strand, counting down.
TGCTTCAATTTCGGTCGTGATCGATCTCCATTCCAAGAATAAATTTGACCTTTCCCAAATCCTTCATCTTAAAAGAATCTTTCAAAGCCGCTTTCACCTCCTGAATCTCCTTGCTTGTCTTGGCAGCGATAATCATATCGTCAGCATATAGGCACACGTAAACGTAGCTGTCGTTTTTACATTTGACGTAGATGCATTGATCTGCTCCGCTGCTACGAAACCCTATTTGCAAGAAAACAGCATGAATCGTTTTGTTCCATGTACTCGCAGCCTGTTTGAGTCCGTATATAGCCTTGTCTAGCTTGCACATTAAATTTTCAGAGTTGGATATTCCGGTTGGTACCTCCATGTACACCTGTTCCTTAAGGTCACTATTTAGGAACGCTGTATCCGCATCTAGCTGCTCGGTCACGTATCCCTTTGCAACAATGACTGACAGCACAACCCTTATGGAGTTCATGTTTGCCACTGGCGAGTACGCCTCAAAGAAGTCAATACCAAACTTCTGCTTAAATCCTTTTGCGACAAGCCGGGCCTTGTAGCGTGTCACCTGTCCGTGCTCATTGCGCTTTTTCGCAAACACCCATCGGCATCCAATTGGACGAACATTCATTCTCTTTGGTACTAACGTCCATGAACCATTCTCTTCGTGAGCCTTGAAATCCGCGCATATCGCCTTCACCCACTCTTGAGCATCATCGCTGTTCATTGCTTGCTGATATGTTGTTGGGGCATCGTCCGCCTCGCCAACATTAGCAGCGTAAGCCAGTACTGCTTCGGCTATAAGTCCTTCCTCGTCAATCGTTGCACGATTTGAAGTTGGTCGATCGTCACTTTCTTCCATCTTTTGTTCTTCGTCATTGACCAAACCATCCTCTAGAAAAAGTATGGGCTCGCGCGGTCGTCTCATTCGATCTGGTGTTTGAAACACTATTCTGTCTTCATTGAATTCACGATTAGGCGAGCTGTATGGTTCTAGCTCCAAGCCAGTCCTTGATGGACTGAGAGACGAAGGAAGATGAGGTATGTTAACTTCTCGCCCTGGTTCTGCATCATTCATCTCTACGTCCGGGGCATCAGACTCAACGCCTTCCATGGGTCCTTCCGGCGTAGGCTGATTTGGATTGTTGGGCTCAATTACATCCCCAGATTCCTTAGTTACATGCGTGATCGTCACTTGCTGTGGTGAAGCTGTGGAGTATATTCCGTCCACTTCACGCTCGTCAAGTTTAACTGAGCGTATCACCTTGACCATGATGCTCTCCAAGTCAAACACACGATACCTTTTTGCGCTCTCCGCATACCCAAGAAACAAACACCTGAAACTCTTAGGATCAAGTTTCGATCGCTTGGCGTCATCAACATGAGCGTAGCCATGTGATCCAAAGACACGTAAGTGTCCGAGCTCCGGCTTTTGCTTAAAGCCTACCTCGTATTAGAAGAGCGGTTGATGAGATACACAGCTGTACTAACTGCTATTTCCCACCATTCAGTAGGAATTCTCTTGTAGTGCAGCATGCTTCGTGCCTTTTCCATTATTGTGCGATTTATTCGCTCTGCTACTCCGTTCTGTTGAGGGCTGTATGGCACGGTACGCTGATGCATGATACCACTTCTGGCACAGATATCATTCACCTTTTTGTTTACGAACTCTTTTCCGTTGTCCGATTGAATGCATTTCAAACGTTCACCCCATTGATTTCGTAGAATGCCTTGAACTCATTCAACTTTGCGGCTACCTCACCCTTGTTCTTCATGAAGTATGCTACCACATAACGAGAAAAATCATCTTCGAACGTCATCACATATCTTGCACCACCCTTTTGAGAGCGTATTCATTGGTCCCAAAACATCCGTGTGTACGAGCTCCAGCACACGTGATGTCTTCGTTCTCGACCGTGACGGGAACAAATCAACTGTTTGCTTGCCCTTCATACATCCACAGCACACTTTTTCAGTGCTTTTCTTGACAGCCGGTATGCCGTTCGTGGAACGCTGTGTCTCGATCAAACCACTATCTCCAGGGTGTTCCAAGCGAGCATGCCAAAGCTCCCACTCAGTATTAACCCCAGCATATTCCACAAAGCGAGCCTCTTCTTGCTCGCAGTCCAGGATATACGCTTTGCCGATTTTCTTTCCGGCCGCAATCGCCTTTGAGTTTGCTGAAATTATGCAAGAATTTTGTTTGAATTCCACATGCTTACCGCGTTCGACTTATTTTCCAACCGATAAAAGCCTTCTGTCTAAGTCAGGGATGTGGAGCACCTCCAACATCCGAATTTGCTTTCCGTTGATACCCAACAAATGAACCGTTCCGGTACCAGCCACTCGGAGTTTCTTGCCATCCGCAATGGTTACGACCATCGCCCGCGTTGCTTCTGTATATTCAAATAAGTCATTGCGATAAGGCGTCATGTGCGATGTTGCGCCACTGTCAATCAACCACCCGGCTGACGGATCTTCATCAACGACAAAAACCGCGTTTTCATCGTCATCTCTCTTGTTCTTTCTTGGACAGTCTTGCTTCATGTGTCCAATTTGATCACAGTTAAAACACTTTCCCCTGAAGCCACTGTTCCTCTTCTTCGCATCGTTGCCCTTGCGACCGTTGTATTTGCCGACTTTTCCAACTTTCCCGTTCTTGATTCTACCACCATACGAGGTAGCCTTCAACGCACGCTCCGTGGCCTCCTTCTTTTCACGTCGCTCGTATTCCTTAAGAAGTTTCTCCTTCACTTCCAGCAAAGTGATGTCTTTAACGTTTTCCACAATTGACGAGATTAGCTCGTATTCTTCCGGCAAACTACTCAGGAGAATAACGAGCTGTCGAGCATCATCAAGCGGTTCCCCGAGGGTTTGCAATCCCACAATCAGCTCGTCAAAGCTATCCAGATGCTTCGCCATCGTCGCACCACTCTCCATCTTGAATTCGTGCAGTCGACGAGTCATTGCTACACGATTGTGCATCGTCGACCGGTTGTAGAACTCGCGCAGTGTGCTCCAGGCTTGGATGGCCGATGTTGCTGTTCTGATCTTTGTGTGATGCTCTATTGCAACACCTTGAGCAATAATCCCAAGAGCCTTCATGTCGTTAAGCACCCATGCCTCTGTCATTTCCGACTCGGCCTTCACTACTTGAATGTGTGCCAGCAAACCCTTTCTTGCTAGCGTCATACGCATCGAAAATTCCCAGTGGAAGTAGTGTCGTTTCCCAAAACGACTTCAGCTTTCTTTCTGGCCATTGTGTAGGACATGGGGCGTTGGCACAACAGCGGGTCTTGAACCGAAGTGCTGACCTTCCGTTAACCAAACTGACTTATTACCGAAACGAGACGATTTATCGTCAATTAAGACAACGTTCTCGATAACGGCGGCAGTACTATTGGCCCGGTAAGATTTACAGCCAATGAATAGTCCCTGCCCTCACAAAAGATTGGGACTTACGAATGGGCTCTCCTAAACACTGCTCTTGAGCGGCGGCGGCGTGGACGGCGGCGCTGCGGGGACGGCAGGCGCGGAGGAAACGAGAGCGGTCGTAGGTGGAGCTTGCGGCTGTTAACCTGTTGAGGAGAAGACCTTTGTAGTAGTCGGCAAAATGAAAAGTAAATATATTTTAATGGTCCTTAGTTCGCAAACCTATTGCTACTTCTAAGCCAATCATTCTTATGGAACCTCAAAGAACACTTAAGAAGCTTCTGACGTCATCTAATGACGTCATTAGGATGACGTCATAACCGGTATCAAACCGGTACCCTACGGGTATACTTTGCTGGTCGTATTTAATATGCGGCGCTATATCAACAGAAATGATGAAAAATCAAAAGCTATTTGTCGATGTTGTGAGAAGACTTAAATTGTTCGGTGAATATATCTGCGAAGACAATGTGGGGATACTCTTAGCGTTGCGATACCTCCGGAGTCTAGAAGTACTGAAATTTTTCGAGCAAGATCCTTGTTTGGAGTCCATGAGACGCTTAGTGAAAGAGAATCCTCGTCTTACAGAGCTAAAATTCGCTCACTGCAGCCTAAGCGATTGTGGATTTGCTCATCTTTATACCACACTGGCAAAACCAATTTCTGCAGTGGAGAAACGTATGGACGCATGCAGAATTACAGTATTAGAGTTTGCCTCGGTAGACATTCAACCTGAAGGATATCGCATGTTGGTAGCACTGGTGGGGGAGATGCCACAATTGTTGCAGCTGAGAGTGAAAAACTACATCCAAAATTTTGACAAGAAGTTGCTCGTCAATGCAGCACTTCGTCTCCCAGCGTTGCAGCGACTCCTCTTAGAGAATAACATGGTAGAAGATGATGCAATGGTTGGGCTCGCCAAAATACGAAAACCGCTGGCTTTACGGCAACTATGTCTTAATTCCAACAATGTATCGTTCAAAACAGTTGAAGCAATCTGCCGAGCAAGCATGGATGGTGTGCTCAATCTGGAACGTCTTGGGCTTGGATACAGTCTGGAATGTTTTGGGCTTGGAAACAATAGGGAAATCCATAATCCAGCAATACATGCTTTGACATCAATGCTAGCGTCTCCAGTTGCTGGATCGGCGTCGGTATTGACTCACTTGAACTTAAGCGGCTGCGGTTTCGGTCTCGACGGTATCACCAATTTGCTGCTAGCGCTGAGCCACCACAAGACACTCACGCACTTGAATGTTGCGTGGAATGTTTTCGGCGTTGGGTTTGGTGATGTCCTGGCTGAATTTCTATTGACTAACTCCTCCGTCACCCACCTAGAGGTAGGTTATGTCCATCTGTCTCAAGCTGGTGTATCTGCTCAGCTGTTGACAGCGCTTGAAAGCAATCTTAATCTCACGTCTCTATCGCTGGTGGAAAATCGGTTGGGTAATGGTGGTGCTTCTGCAATTCTTGGTGCACTGATAAAACGGGCTCAAGTGAAGCCATTCATGTTTGTTGACTTAAGCAATAATGGGATTGAATTGGAAGGGCTGAATATGATAGCAGACATCTTGGAAGGCTTCACCAAGGGTAATCGGGAGACACAAGCTGGTAGTATACGTTCTGTGGACAGTGCCAATGGACGAGATGAAGTGGACGTCACGTCTAGGAAGCGCCAACGAATCGATAGCTCTGACGAGGACCAACGCTCTTCGTTGTCGCAGTGCGATAACATCGTACCGATTCTTGAGCTGTGTCTGTCAGATGATATGATTGAAATTCACGAAGGCCGACGTGAATACACAGCGCTGATCAAGTCGATCCAACGCTGCGTAGGCCATTTAAAACATATTTTTTTTTCGGGATTGACAATAAAAATATTACATTGATTTGGGAAGGTTTGCAATCAAAGGGAACAAATTCCCAAACTTAAATGGTGGTTTGAGCATGCTTAAGTGTTAGATTTGCAATCAAAGGGAACAAATTCCCAAACTTAAATGGTGGTTTATGCTTAAGAATTCTAGTAAGGTAAACTGCCAATTTGGGGCCTCCTGCCAATTTGAGGCCGCTCCTGGTTTTGCCCAATAAGCGTTGACAAAAAATATTTCAGCGTACCAATTGGTAGAAATAAACAAAATGACAGCGTACCGATTGGTAGATTTGTTTTTGCTAATATTAAAAGGGATAGGTGTGGTAAAGGTGATACAAAAACTCATATAAAAAAGCGGCCCCAAATTGGCATTTCGTACTTTTGCGAGACGCGAACAGAAAGAGTTAATATTTTTGATGCATTAGCCCATTAGCGATAGATAAATGGCTATAAAAAATCCTGATTAGTTGGTCTTTTACCCAATATTTTTTTTGCGACAGATTATAAATAGGAGAAAAGTTATGACTACAACAGTGTATAGAAATTAAAGAGGGCCCCAAATTGGACAGTTTACCTTAGTAGTAAAATATAGTCTAATTAGTCTTAACTATTAGCTACTATAAACATTAGTAAAATCTTGGTTCAGATATTCTGGATGAGTTTCCTTCATTTACTTCCCAGCATATGTCTTGCAATAGGTCGTCGACGCCAGGATCCGGGGCTGGTGGGTGATTATAAATGCACTGTAGACTGATTCTCAGTCGAATCCCTTCCTCGCGTGTTGTGTAGCACTTTGACGCATACTCCGCCACCGCTTCCACTTGGGCCCGACATTGGTGCCAAATGAAATCCAAATGCTCGTATGCGTCCTTCACTTTACCCTGAAATATTGCTTGGTTACGTAACTGCCATAACCATGCCATGCCAATCCCGCAAAGCCCTTTCCATAGCCGGTCAAATACTGCGCGGTAAGCATCATCAAACCATCCATGTAACTTCATCATCGCCTTCTTTATATTTGAGCCAATCGATGGCGCTTTCCGCGATACCACCGCTGCTTGAAAACTTATTATACTTGCATCCGGTACGATCTTTCCACACCAGTGCTGTATCAAACGTTTCCAGAATGCTTGATCTCTTTGGCATTCCCACAGCACATGACAGAGGTCCGTCTTCGTACTTGTACAGCGGTCGTCAAGGTCACATCTATTGAGGTACTGGTCTCTGATGTAGAAGGTATTCAACTGCATCGTGGCGACTCGGAACTGTACCCAAACTTGATAGTTAGTCAACATATTTTCATGGTCCCATACCTGATTGGGTTCGACGTCCTGAATATTCTTCCACCACGAATTTTGGCTACAGTGCTGTCTCCACTTTCCCAGTAATGTCGTTAATTGTGGCGCAACCGCTTGAAAATATAGCTTCCTGAATGACTTTCGAAATCTATTCCAGATCTTCCTGATTGGCGTCTTCCTCGCTATTTCCCATCCTATCAGGTGTAAATCCGGGTGAAACCGAAAGACGACTTGTTCGCCTGGGATTGTATCCCCATCGGAAGTGTCTATGTTTTTCATGGCAACGACCTTCCATATGATTCCATCTCCCTGTTGCTGCACACGCACCTCCGCCTCCGGGGTCGTCCCTTTCCCGATGACTAGTCCAGGAGCCATTACCTCCCACGCGAAAGTTTCCAGACAAGTCGGCCCTTGGTTGAGTTGTATCTGCTCCACCTCCCCAATATGGTGGCCTACTGCTACTCGAGGTGACGCCAATATTATCGCGCACAACCATCGTCCCACTTTGGCTCTTGTATGTGACAATATATGCTGTCCCTGTACCTGCCAAGCAAACGTAGTTTTTGTTAGTCGGACAATTCGTAAATCTCGTATGGTTACAGGAGGAATGCGATCATATTTCCAAGCAACTAAATTAGCCGCCCTCTCTTCTCTTATCCAGGGATTCGAAGCCCAGGCATATGTTCCCCAAAAGGGTATCATCGACTCCGGCAGTAATCCATGATGCGGAATGGCATCGATATCCAGTGTAATGTGTATCGTATCATCTCGTATTAAACCGAGCCCTCTCCCCTCCAGTCGGGCTTCCATGTCATGCACTACCTTGGGAAGATACTGCTTGGTGTACTTTTGTAACTGATCAGTCGTTGCCTCCCTCGGTCCTAGCCACTCCATGATTGTTCTCGCGATTGACTTCGTTCTACCTGGTGCATATGAAAGGCCTGCTTTACATACTGAACAACCTGAACACGGCGTTATTACTTGACCTGACACCAGTGGAGATCCTATTCCCGATAAGTGCATCCATGCTTGCTGATATCCGTCCGGAGCCGCTATAAGCCATTGACACGCGAGTTTCAAACGTTGAACTTTCAGAGCCACTGGGATTGAAATTAGTCCAACTCCCCCAGCCGCATGAGGGGTGAACAACAGTGTCGGCGAAATCTTGTGTCTGCCTTTTTCCCCAGATGTACTGTTTCTCCAGATGAAACTTTTCTGCATGTATACCAGTTCTTGTACTACCTAAAAAAAATAGACGGGATTGCAATCACATTAAACAATTGTACTCTATCCATAAACGCAGTTCCACATTCAGTCGCGGTCGCTAAGCGTCGTTGTACACTACGTAGTCGCAATGCCCAATTCACCGTTGGTAAATTCGCCCATCCAAAGAAATATCCTAAATACCGGACGGTTTCTCCCTCTGGTAAAACCGGTAATGTGTACCATGTTTTTGGTACAAAATCTGAATTTAGAAACACAAATTTACTTTTGAGTGGTTGTACCTGTAAACCCGACAAATCACCAAATCGTTGCACGAGAGCCATTGCAATCGGCACTTGGTCCGCATGCTTAAGGGATATCGTAGAATCATCTACAAACGCTGAGAACCGGTGAAGCAATGAGATATTTTTTGGTACGGGCTGTATTCCTTGTAACTGTTGTTCTTGAAGCAGAGCCAAAGCTAACGGCTCCACCGCTAGGATAAATAACAGAGGAGCTAGGGGGCAGCCTTGTCTAATTCCGGATCGTACTTGTAATGGCTGTGAGAAATCGTTATTAACCAAGAATTCCCGCCGTTGTACCATCGTGAATTCTATGCATAAGATCTATAAATCGTTTCCGAGAAGCCAAACAGACGCAAAACTAGAAACAAGTACTTCCTGTCCACCGAATCATACGCCTTGCTAAAGACGAGAAAGAGAATACCACCACTCTTCGCCGCCGACTGTTTTTCCGTGAATTTGTATGTTTCGAAAATAGATTGCATCATTACCACTGCTTTATCCATTCTCCGTCCTGTAACAAATCCCTGCTGAGTCTCTCCGATTAACTGACCTAAAAATGCTTGTAATCTTCGCGCGAGAATTTTTGCGAACAATTTATACCCCGTCGTTAACAACGAGATGGGTCTGTAGTCTAAAGCGTTACAGGAGTCACATTTCTTACGCAAGGGAATTACTACAGCCTTTAAAAAGGATTGAGGCGGTGTGACTCCTTCAAGTATTGCGTTAAACAGTTTCGTAAGTGGACCGACTACCATTTCAGCAAAATCTTGGTAGAAGTCGTTGCCTAAACCATCATGTCCCGCGGCATTTCTCCTTTCTATCCGTCGAATTGCCCATTCCACGTCCTCTTCTTCTATCGCTGCCATCAGCGTTTCATTTTGTACCGTCGTGACTCTTCGATCTGGCGGGATTTGCATAAATTGGTCTACTGCCTCACGCAGCTTGTCGCTTCTGACGTTTCTATGGCTGAAACTTAGAATATTGTTCCAAGTTACCGAAAATTTATCCGGAATCGATAATGATGCTGAAAAAGGCTCACTAGCCACTGCCTCTATTTTAGATACAGTCTGGTCACGTTCCCAGACCGACGCTCTTTTAAAGAGCCAACGCACATCTGCTGCTGTTCGATGCAATCTTCCCCCTCAACGAAATGATCGTTCTTTGTGTATTTCCATCGAGATCGCTTGAACTAATTGCGTTCTTGTTCTTGCATTGTCTCGTCCAATGTTCTGTATATGTCGTAATCTTCGTTTTCTTCTTCGGGCTGTCTTCCGTCTCACTTTATATATAATATCGCGACAATTATTTATCCAATGATCCCAGCTGACTCCATCAGTAATAGTGCTTGCGTTGTCTGCAAGTCTATCCATAATAGTCATTCCCGTCTGATCCTGAGAAGATCCTGGAAAGGGATACGGCATTTTTCTGTGTTTTAATCGCCGTCTCGATTCACTGGGATCCTTCAGGCATAGTATAACTTGGTTGTGGTCCGACAGAACCGGAGGTGGCTCCACCGCAACCCAAACTACCCAGCTTCTCCAGTTTTCTGTGACGTAAAACCTATCTATCCGACTGGCTAAGTCGCCTCGCCAGTACGTATAATGTTCAGCTGGATCAACCACATAATCTTCCGTTGCTGGTATCATGAGAAGTCGTGCATCCCACATCCGCCAAGCGTTAATCAGTCGAATCAGAGATAAGCTTTCCGGCTTTATGGATCTGTCGCCCCCTAATCTGTCTAAGGTCGGAGTATCGACGCAATTGAAGTCCCCTCCCAGAATACAGTTTTTTGGTCGTCTTTCAAAAAGAAGTCTTAGATTACCGAAAAAAAATTCTCGACACTTAACATCACTTGACGGACCATACACATTTATGAGCAAACAATCATTCCAATACACAATCATGACCCGGTTAGTCCACTTGTCAGGTGCAAATGGCTTAATCTGGTCGGCAATATCTGGACACACTAAAATCGCAACACCACCTTGCTTCTAGGTATGTATACTCCAGTAGGAAAGAATCTTATTTCTCCCCTTTGCTCCTCACATAGCTGCCCAGTGATTTGATAATTGGTCCTTTACTTCCTGCGAAACCACATGCGTCTCTTGTAGTAATATTATTTTTGCCATATAATCTGTACTGCCACATCTCCACGCTTGAACCAATCCGAGATATTTTTGTGGACAAACCCCCGTACATTTTGACTTAATAGTATCTCCATTAATTGCACACTTGAAGTTGATATCAGTCCATCTGCCGACGTGAATTCCATATCTTTCATTACTTAATGCTTCGTAAAGATATCTAGACTGCCCAGATGGTAGTATACCGTTCTTGGTAAAGTGTCCCGTACAGTGCCCTTAGTATCGCCCTGGATCAGCCTGATCCTGTTCCTCCAAGGTTTCGGGTGGAGACTTTGCCCCTCTATACCTGGGTGGGTCTTGTCTTGGTAGATGAACCTGAAGAATGTTTTCCACGCAGCTTGTTCTCCTTTCTCTATTGCTGTTGCCATCACTGCATACTCTGGGCTGAGTTCCATCAATTTTATATGACGTTGAAGTAAACAGAGAATAGTATCTGTCGGATTGTAGTTTTCCCCAATCATTGCCGCTATTTGTTCTGCGAATATATGTGAAACTAACAGCTGGGCTGCAAGAGGTAACACCTGCCTCGGAGCTAGTAGCTTCAATATACCATTACCTCCATAATGAATTTTTCGTAAACATGACCATTCATGCGAGCTGTTCAGGATTGCGTGTTTCTGCGCTAAAGCTTTCCTTACTATGTACCGTTTCTCCCACTCCTGGAACCATTTCCCAGGTAAGTTCACTAAACCTTCCCTCTTCCCTGCTGCAATGACTTCCATCCAGCACTGATGCCTCCAAGTTTTCGTAAGCTCCACTAGAACACTGGAGTGGACACTATCCAGAATATAGTGTGAGCCTGGGACTGCCTTGATCAAATGTAATAATCTATTATGCTCCAATCGAGCCGCTTTTATCCACAAAGTTTTCGTTGAACTGACGTAAGGAAAAGAAATTCCAGTTTTCTCCTCCCAATTCTCTAAGAGCGTATGCCATGCTACTTTAAAATCATCCAACGACAAATCTTCCATTGTAGAGTTTGATTCACTGGCCATCAGCTCATCAATTAATTCTCTCTCAACTGGTAATATTTCCATGTCATCCGGTTGATCTTTCTGATTTGTCCGACGACAAACCCGCTTCGACAACGGACTCTCTCCATCTTCTGAGCCTTGTGTCTCCTCAGAACTTGATAATCTGTCGGATTCCTTGTATTCTGATTCTGATAGAGAACCATCAGTGATTTGCATATAGTCTTGATCAGCCTGATTATCTAACCATACTTTGTTATACCATTGTTGGAGAATGGGTTTAGATATTTGATATTTTTGTAGCAGCCCTGTGCACGCAACTGGATCCGCTAGATCCGCTTTCATCAAACATTCCTGTTCGGGGAGCGACAACTTAGATACTGTATCTGCTAGAAAATGCAATAATTCGCACATTCTTTAGTCAGGATAATGTCTGTAATCTCACACTTCAACCCGTGATGGATTGTCGGTCCATCTAACCTTTCCAAAAAGTCGTCCATATCTCCATCCCAGTTTTCCGGGTCCCATGGTGAATGACACCCATAGTTCGTCATCGTACCTTCCCCACTCAACACCTTCTCTTGAGAAGGACTCACTTCTCCCATTTCTGACGAGGTGACAACGCCCACCGCACCTTTTACATCGTCATATGTTTCATCACTGCTATCGTCTTCCATATTAATGTCCTCTGACAGGCCCCTTCGTTCTCCGGCTAGTAGTGCTGAGTAGTGTTGGCCGCTATAAACTAAAATTAACGGCCTTTTACCATCGTTAAAATCATTATCATGCTCGTCATACAACATGCGCATTCTGTCATAGAATACATCCACCGTGATGGGGTATTCCCCGCTAATTTGATAGCTTTTTCACCGAATCGTTCTCGTTTCTGGTGTAAAATAATTTAATCCTGGCCGTTTCGCCCCCGGTGGCTGACTGATGACGTAAATGTCTCTCTGAAGCATAGTGCTTATCGACATCAACGTGCCGTTACTCCCCCATGAGGATCTCGGGATCGTGTCCGTTACTCTTGAACTACTCTTGGCAAAATCCGCTAAATACTCCATAAATCTTTTCTTCGATTCTTTGGGAGATATCCGTGAATATCCCCGGCCTAATTCCATTAACGTCATTTTCCGCCCTTCCGGCGAAAACTATACATCAAAATCCATTAGAGCTCTCGCTAGACACCCCTCCTTCAGATGTTTTGTCATGGACTCCAATAAATCAACATTATCTTTCAAATTGTCAGAGCACGTTAAAGCTTGACACACTGTATACAGTTGACAATTTCCGGTGGCCGGCGTAACTGTAGGCTTCAGACCCAATATGTTGATCACTTTTTCAATTGACGACAAATCTGGTGGTGACGAATCGTTTACTTTTGCCGGTTTTAGGGGTTGAATCGGCCCTTCCTCAATGTCCATTGTTTGCATCACCTCGGTGAAGTACGTCTTATTTCTTCCTTCCAGCATTAGCAGGGTGCTGGCTTTCTTCTGCATGATTGACTGCTGTTTCACCTTCTCCATCTTTCTTTCTTGTTTCTCTCTTTTTCGCTCCTGATTGGTTCGCTTTTTATCCTTTGGCGCCGTCTTCAATTCCACTCCTGATTGACTGTTCCGCTGGTTCAGGTCAGGAGCTTTTGATTGTTGTATCGCTGCCTTTAAACTTGACTCTAGTTGTGGGGGAGGGGCTTTTTCCTCTTCTCCTTCATGTGGGGTAGTTGTCTCCTTCCCTCTTCCCTTCTTTCTCGCGACTGTTACCCATTGCGACGTGTCCATGTGCGTCTGTGTGCCCAGACTACCTTGTACATGT
>MIQA02001126.1:0-19091 GCA_001887855.2 Sclerospora graminicola | reverse complement strand
TGGAAGATTCTAAATGTGTACGCACCATCAGACACACCGACTAAGCGAGCGTTATTTTATTTAGGGCTGCACAAATGGAAACTATCCGGGGAGAAAAAGGTAATTGTAGCCGGGGATTTTAATTGTGTCGAATCGCCTCTGCTCGACAGGAAAGGACAAACCCGAATGGCAGCTAGTTGGAGATCCGAATGCCCCGAATTGTCCCGACTTGTGGAGACCTGCGACCTAATCGACGCATCAACAGCTCAATATTCCTATTGTGATCTGGACAACACACAAGTGGCACCTGAGTACACGTTCTGGCGAGGGGACAGGGCCAGTAGAATTGACCGTTTTTATGTATCAGCGGAGAAATATGGGTGGATTCAAGAAGTAGTAGTATCTCACCCGGCGGGTCCCACGGATCACGAGCAAGTAGAACTACTATTTAACCAGCCACGGATCAGACACAGGAACAAAGCCAAACCTCAGCGCGTCAAGTACCCTATCAAACGCTGGGGAAGCACCAGATTACAGAACGAGATAAGTGAAGATCAAGAGCAGAAGAGACACTTGGCCATAGTAACAGCTGAAACATGGGACATGTATATGCAGTCAAGGATGAAAGCTATTCAAACGGTGACAAAACGAGAAGCACAGCGGCGACGCAGAAAGGCACGTATTCTCCAACAAAGCCTGTATGGTACATGCACAGATAGGACGCAGATGGGACTCATTCTTCAGAATGAACTTATGCGGTCCACACGATGGAGAAGGGGGCTAAAATTAAGACGTTCAGTTGATGGAGTGCGATGGCTGTTTCGACGAACAGCGGTTTGGGAACGGAATCAAAAGGTCTCTTCGATTATCGTGGACAATCAACCAGAGTCAAGACGAGAGCTCAGCATTCCGGACAAGTTCGCATTAGTGTGGCAGAGAATCCTTGGAAGAAGTCACCGAAGGACGAGTACGGTAAGTATGAGGGCTAACCTGAATGAATTCGTTCAATTTGACAATGTAGCGAAAGTATCGAACCTCGACAATGCGCTCCTGATGGCCCCAATCTTGGAGGAGGAAATAAACACGGCAATCAAGAAATTAGAACGCAGAAAAGCGGGAGGGCCAGATGGCCTTAACAACGACTTTTACAAGGACTTTCGAGAAGACCTCATGGATGATTTGCTACAAGTGTATAATGACATTATGCGAGGAGGTAAACCACCTCAGTCGTTTAAAGACTCTCAGGAAGAAAGGAGATTCTCCTGACGCGATGGATTACAGACCAATTTCGCTTCTCCAAACCAGTTATAAGATTCTAGCAAAAGTCTTGGCGACGAGGCTCCAGACTTTCCTAGGTAAATTGATCAGCGACGCACAACAAGGATTTGTTAGGGGGCGAAGGATGGACCGCTCAGTGATAATGATGATGAGTGCTTTAGCAGAAGCACGGCCAGACACTGATCTAACGCCAGAGGACAGCCAAGGCGTACTACTTTTGGACTTTGCCAAGGCGTACGACACAATCGACCGGGATTTCCTGATGGAGGTTTTAACCAAATTTGGCTTCTCACCGGAATTTATATTCCTTATGAAACAATTACACGAAGGGACAACAGCACGATTTTTAGTGAACGGCACGTTATCGGAGCCAATCGACGTGAAATCAGGTATCCGACAAGGATGCTCGCTCGCCCCTCTTTTGTTCATCTTGGCGGTGGAACCATTGGGATTGGCGATGAAGCAACATACAGGACTTCAAGGACTAACGATTGAAAGGGGTGATGGATGCAACTATGAACACAGATTCTCCTCCTTTGTGGATGATTCGACTATATTTTTCCGACATGGGCATCAAGCCTTAGTGGCGATGACGATCGTGAAGGAATTTGGACGGTTATCAGGTTTGCAAGTACAACCCGCTAAATGTAAGTATATCTTCTTGGAGACTAAACCAGTTTCTACGGAGTGGTACGGTATACCGGTATTACAACCGGGAGAAACAACCCGGTACCTTGGCTATCAAGTTGGAATTGGCGACACAGGGAGAAAAAACTGGGAGGACAGAATCCGTGCAATTCAACGGCGACTACTAACGGCGGCTCAGTGCGGAACGTCAGTCATAGAGCGGGTAACATTATTTAACGCGATAGCAATTCCGGAGATACTGTTCACCGCGAAAGTTTTCGCCCCGCCACATGACGTGCTTCAGCGATTAATACACATGCAAAAACGGTTCATATGGAGAAGCCAATTACAGGAGGAACCGAGCAGACACAAGATGTCCCCGGCGTTGCTGTACACTCCCAAAGCCGTTGGAGGACTCGGGCTCATATCGATACCGGTCGCTATCCATACCTTACGGGTAAAAGAGGCGACTTTCTGGCTATTAGAGCTAAGGGACAAATACTCGCAAGCATGGCGAAACTGGGGGGGGTTATTTCATAATCAGTGTGGACGAAATGTACTAACCCCAGTGGAACGTCGTTTTGCCCCTTTACGCAGAGATGCCTGGTCTCCACAGCAACGAACCACAGAACAGCTACGACACTTGATCAGCCCAGATCGGCGAACAAGTGCGGAAATTCAAAGGTACGTAACTAGGTGGCTTCCTACCATTCTAACCGAGTGCGATTGCCAGCTTCAACAGCCTAGTAAATCGGTGAGATGTGGAGATGAGATTACATTGGAAGTTAATTTACAAGAGATGGAATGACATAACCAAATGCCGAAGCACATACAAGCATTCTGGGGCACGTACCAATGGGCGGATAATCCGTGGATACCAGAGCCGTCAGGGTTCGCGGTGCCAAGAATAAAGTATGACCGCATTCCGCGACTGAGGATTCAGGATTTGCGGATACAACGAACAAGTGAAACATCGTTCAAATGGAGAGTCCAAGGGAAGGAGAACAAGGGGCACACAAGAGCAAAAGTGTTGCGATGGCTGGCGGTATTAGTGCTCTGCTCGCCCAGAGTTGGCATTGGCGATGTTATCGGACCACCGCCTCCACTTACAGTGTGGAATCATGATGGAGTGCTAGCAAAAGTCAAATGGGCTCTGGAACATTCTCGGATAATTCAAGGAATTTGTCCAGACACGGTACGCGGACACAGGTATGAACAACAACAAGATGGACTTTACTGGCTGAATCTGGATTTAATGGACAAACATGACGATCCCGACAATATCAGAAGAGTGGTCTTTGAGGCCAACCCACTGTTACACGAGGTGCCATGGACAGTCACGGAGAACACGAAGAGTACGGCAGTCAGTTACCAGTTGAGGCGTTCCTTCAAGGGCTTATACCAACAGTACGTGGCGCAGCCGTTACGACGCATAGTGGATAAATGGACGATCAAGTGTGCAACGGATAAAGTCGCGTTCGA
This sequence comes from Sclerospora graminicola, assembly GCA_001887855.2. Lineage (NCBI taxonomy): Eukaryota > Oomycota > Peronosporomycetes > Peronosporales > Peronosporaceae > Sclerospora > Sclerospora graminicola. Next base: position 15,725 of record MIQA02001126.1, on the reverse strand, counting down.
TTGGTTAGAGCAATCACCAGAAGGGCTTTGGAATCATCATAATACGCTTACGGACTACCAAGCATGGACGATCTATCGTGCGGCTACAATGCAGCTCAACGTCTTCTATGATGCTTACGTTTCGGCGCGGAGATGTATACTAGATTCAGAGTGTACATCTCCGGGGAAAGGGGTATCACATATAATGTGGGGGTGTCGAAGAGCCCAGGATTTCTGGGCACGCTTACTCAGTCAATGGTTTGGCGAAAGATTAAGTTTAGAAAACGTGGAAAGGTATCAACGACAGTGCATGACACGTCACCCGCCGCCCATATCGTCACATTTGCTGCACAACTTAGAGCAACGATGCGGGGAGCAGGCAGAGGAGTGCGCAGTGCATTTAAACCGCGTTTGGTGGAGTTTCTGCTCAGTAGGTATCACAGCGCTCTGGCAGATGCGCAACGACAGAGTACATAAAGGGATCCGGAGATCCCGACCAGAGCAGACAGCTACAATGTGGAAAATGGCCATAGAACAGGTTAAGGCAACGGCAGAATTCGAGACCAAGGGACATAACACCCGGGTGAGGGGTATACAGTTGCAAATATGCATCGAAGTGTTGACAGGCAACGGACGCAGACATCAACATGATCAGCGAAAGATAAACCAGTATCCGACAGCGGACTACTCGGCTAGATCAGATAGAAGTCTACAGACAGTTCTCAGGCAATTCGTGACAGCTAATAGTGATTAAGACTAAATAGACTGTATTTAAAAAAAAAATAAAAAAAAGTTTAACTTTACATAATATATTTTGGGACCCACTAGGTGAAAAACACCCCCTTTTTGCTACGTGCACACCCCTGTACCATTAAGCAGGTACAGCGTACCGTATAGAATGAAGAAATATCTACTAAGTATATGACATGCGCACAGGTCCGTCATTTTTAACCGTCTTTGCAGCGTAAGGGAGTGCAACGATTTTTCCTCAAAAGCTGACAATATCTTCTCTGCATTTGACGATTTTTGGTGCAAATCAGGCTTTCAAAAATGATAGACTTAAGGGGTGTAGTCACCAAAAAAGCAAAAGCTAAGGGCACAAGTAATCAATTAAGGTACGTTATTGAGCCAAAGCCCCTGCTCTTTCCTCTGATTTTATGGAGTTAATACGATTTAATGCTTTTATTACTCCTCCCACCGTAATTAGTCTGTGTGCAAAATTAGTCTGTGTTCGGAATTAGTCTGGCACAGACTAATTTAGGTGAAGAAAAATTAGTGAGTTCTCAAAACTTCCTAATTAGTCTGGAACAGTTGGCCCCCTGTACCATAACGAAGGTACAACGTACCGTAAAGAATGATGTCAAAAAGCAGAGCAGCTTCACAAAGGGCGGGGGCTTCCTGCAAATCGATCCCGCTGATATCAATCGTTTTGAAGACACTCTTGCTGAGGTAGAGATATCGTAAGATAGATTGATACAGGTCAACAAAAGTTAACCATTACATTTTTGAACAACTTGCTTTTTTATAAATCTTTAATAACTCTGGTAATAAAATCGTACCATCAACTTGCTTTTTTATAAATCTTTGATAACTCTGGTAATAAAATCGTACCAATATAGATTTAGGCAGCCTTTAAAGCTGTGACTAGCCTGGTCAAAAATTTACTCGGTGTTACAGAAAATATTATTACTTGGCAGCCTATCATCAATCTATTTTTAAAAAGGTCCGTATTCGCTTTTATTCTGAGATAGTAGATCGCCCGGACGCAATTGTTGAAACTATTGGTAGAACACGACTAGTTCATTCGACTTCAAAGTCTTATGCTCAAGATGGAAAAGCCCAGACTGCTTATGCATGTCGGTGGCCCTCAGTTAGCTGGATTGATTGGATACCAGCCAGCTATCTACCTATTGTCAGGCAAATAAGGAGCATCTAATACTTCTTTTTCTAATTAATTTTTTTCTTCTTGCTTATAGAATAGAACAACACCTAAGATCAATTTTTAAACTAAAACTTGTCTCATCCTAACCCAATAGGAACTATCAGCAACGGGTTTTACGGTACGCTGTACTCACGTTATGGATGAATATGATCAATCCTCCGACCACACTTAAACAAACTATTATTCATTTTAGCCAGTAGAAACGTTTGAAATGATTTGTTTGTCGAAAACAACAAATCAGAACAAACCAAGCAATAGTTTCCACCAATGATATCGATTAGGGTTAGGTAAGTGTGGTATGCTTCTGCTTCCGACATAACTGGTCGGAGGAAACGCTGAAATATTTGTATCCGCATACATTCCCCCAGCCAATCACATATATTTTGCATATTTGCATCTTCTCCGACCGGACCCGTCCTAGTGTATATAAGCCACAAACAATCCAATCTCAGCTTTTGAACTATGTATACCGCAGCAGGACTTTTGGCACATTAACTCATATCGCCTACCTCTCCTGTGGAAAACCTGCCAGCGGCGTGTTGCTGGAAGGGAGGCTTCTGACGAAGCAGATGCAGTAATTAAAGGTCTGAAGACATGGAAGTTGCGCTGTTATGTTCTTTATGCAGAGTTCGCTATTATGCAGACGTGGTTCCGTCATCGTGGGGTCCAATTTCGCTTGATGAGATTGGTTCCATTTAGCTACGACTAATTCAGTGCTTCAATAAGCTAAGCTATCCGAACATCAAAAGGCTGCCGCTTTGACATTACGTGCTTTTGTATTGGGGCACGCATTACGCGGATGACTATGTTTCTTCGGATGAAGGTGAAGATGCGAGCATTAATAATGGTATCAGCAATAATTAAAAAACGAGGCTAGTGGACGAATTCTCTGCCAAGTCCAGTGTGACCACCTGTCAGGGTTTTAAAGAGACGGCGGAAGTGGTGGCTAAATAAGATGCTTCTGGGCATTAATGTGGACGTATTGCAGTGGAATGCAGAGAATAATGCATGTAGTCTCCTCATCTACGACATCGGTATGCTTATTTTCGAAGTATCTAAGTGTTTATCTGTCGCTGATTCAGAGATGCTTGCTGCCTGGCAGAGTTTGTCGAGTTGCCACCGAGTGCTTACGGCGTGCTGTGGTACTCGAATGTTCTATGTGGCGTGCTGAGAGGAAACCCAGATGTAAATGGCGTTTTTAACGAGGCACGGTTTGTCAAGGATGTTTTGTAGGGTGATGAAGTATCAGAGATCCGGTAGCAGTTCTTGTTGGACAATATATTCGTAAGGGCAAGTGTAATATTGTCGTTCTTATATCGATGGATTGGAGCTCAAAGGCATGATGGAAGAAACGATGGGCGACGAGTACAAAGAAGACTAGCACCAATTATTAATGAAGCAACTTCATCTCAGTCATCTTAAACTGGAGCTTTAAGTTCGTCTCTTCGCAGTTGCTCCAGAAAAACTCTTTATACAAGTGCCATTTTCATAACTGTCCTAAAAAGTCGACTCCTTTATCTATTTTTAAAACGCTTAAAGACGCTCCATTCCGCAATTGTCAGATTCGAATTCTACCGTCCGCCGACGACGTGACAATCATGGACGCGTTGGAGCTAACAGTGAGGGCTACCATGCCCAAAGCATGTGCGTCTGCAATCTCTAGCACCTGTTTCTGGTCACTCGGCTCATCCAGCTTCCAGAAGACTAGCTTGCAACGTGGACGTCCCTCCAACTGCGTATTCTCCGTCCGCATCAAAACACCTATTAATTAACACACAGAGAAGTTAACAACATACAAAAGTGCACGAGCTCACTAAGAAACTACGCAAACACTACGTATTCAGCCATCGCATAACGGTAATGCAACGATTGCTTGCCATCGTATCATTTATAGACCACGACTCATCTGCCCCCGTCATGCACGCAATACGTGAAACCCCCCCCCAGGCACAAACCTTGGCATGATGCACGGGACTCACAAACAGCTACAGGATGAGCTCGCACGTGTGCGCAGATCAATCAGATACACGATTCCTACCGTCGAATCCATCGATTCATGAGTCCAGTTGTATCATTTTGATGTGTAAAATTGAGTAGGACTCACCATTTTTCGTGGCAGCAGCACTTGTACGTCCTTCGGCACTTACACATAGACTAACAACACTCCATAAAGATCGCTATCGGCGATGTGGCCATGCCTTTTGGTGTATAATGCCACATCTTGATCGATCCATCCCACGAGCTCGAGAGCAACCGGTCTTCAAAGATAAAAATCGCCAACAACCCATCATCTTGAGCTGTGATCTGGTCAATGATTCGTCCAACGTCCATCGAATACATATAGACGCAGTTGTCCCATGATCCAATGAAAACGTGCTTTTCATCCGGAGACACATCGCAACACGAGAGCGCCAGGTTGCACAACAGATTCCGTCGTAAAATTTTGTCAAGAGTGGCAGAAACCTTAAACGTCGAGTGTTTGGACGTTGAGAAAAGAGCGCGTCCATCTTTGCCTAACACCAGCGATGGGTTCATGGATGCCTCTATTTTAGCCTCGTCAGATTCGTTTCATGACATGTGTCTCAATCCACCGAACGAGGTGCCGCTCTGATCCATGAAAATTGTCCATAAGATATCTGGCAAATATTTAGCGTATTCTTATGAGGCTACGTACGTCTAGTCTTCGAATGTAGCGGAAGGAAAATGGTGGCGAATTTTGTTTCCCCAAAAACAAATGTGGTTTACCGGTATGATTAATAATTATTCAGTCACTAATTACTGGTACCAACAATTTGGTACTGGTCCGGTGGTACAGGGTGTGTGTGTGTGACACTTAGTTTAACCCAGACTAATTACCAACTTATAAATTAGTCTGGCACAGACTATTTCCGAACATACCTTAATTAGTCTGTGTTCATTAATAGTCTGGCACAGACTATTTAAGGTAGCAAGCTCATAAACTCAGGTTCGAAATTAGTCTGGCACAGACTAATTACGGTGGGAGGAGTAGCCTAGACCCAAAATCTGCACAGCATCCAAGCTCAGCACCCACTAGGGTGGGGGTTATAGAGCAAATACCGTACTGTAAAACCTGTATTAGAACCCCACTGGGGTTATCACTATAGCCCCAACCAATCGTGGGTTGTATTCGAGGGGGGGTCTATTTGAGAAAAAAAGAAAAAAAAGTAGCAAGGATTCATCTTGTCTTTATGTGGCATGTGTTATTCCTGCTTCATATCAGATTCGATTCTTGGTCTACACGGGATCTTCTTTTCAAGATCAATTCCTCTGGTTTAGGTGGCGTCATTGGTGACGAGCCTTCACAAAAGACTAGTACACTCAGTATCTGCTGCTCGCCGTCCTCGGGATGGTCGATCAGGAACTGCATTACGCATTTCACAATGAATTCGAACTTGGCATTCTACGGTACAGCTGCAGCTATTTGGCCAGTACTTGCAGTTTTCGTCGGGATGCGCTTTCAAAGTTTCGGCAAATCTTGACCTACGTAATTACAAAATAGTTACGCGCAAAAATTAGTAGTAAAAGGTAGTCTATTTAGTCTTATATACTATTAGCTACTATAAATGTTCGCATTTCTGCTCGTATGTTCTCACATCTGTTCGTCGTCCGCTTGTGATCTAAAACAAGTGCGGTCTGGCGCTCCATGAGATTACCATCAATTTCCAACAGACATTCCAAGCATATCTGCAACTGCATTCCTTGTATTCTCAATCCAGCTCTGGGTTTCTCATATTCTAGTTACGCGCAAAAATTGGCGCGGCTTCGCCCGCTCGCAATACCGGTATCATTGTTGTTGTTATTTAGTCCAATTAACTATGAGGTACACGTAACAAAATTGAGGTACATGTTGCAAAAGTGAGGTACGGGGTGAGGTAAGGTAAACTGCCAAAAAGAGAAGCAAACTAGTCGATTTAAATATTGCTTTTCTACGTTTTAAGTAGGTAGGAAACCAATGGCGGAGCATGTTATTTATAATTGAAAGGTTTTCTAAACTTGAACCGGTTCATGGCATATTCAGAAGCCATTTGCGGACGCGACAATTAAATAGATATCTTTTACGTTATGTGATCAGGATTTTTTGAGCATTGAAATTAGAAAATTTGGATGATAATACTTGATCCACTATCGGCAAATTCCTGCAGAGGCCGCTCCTGGTTTTACCCAATAAGGGTTGACAAAAAAAAAGAGGCGTACCAATAAACAAAATGATTGCGTACCGATTGGTAGATTTTGTTTTGGTGATATTATAAGGGATAGGTGAGGTAAACGTGATACAAAAACTTATATAAAAAGCGGCCCCAAATTGGCATTTCGTACTTTTGCGAGACGCGAACAGAAAGAGTTAATATTTTTAATGCATTGGCCCTGCAACACTGTACAGAAATTAAAGAAGGCCCCAAATTGGCAGTTTACCTTACACTTATAATTTCCCTAATTAATTAATTTTATACACCGAATTGTTAAATTGGGTGGGGTTCTATTTGAGGGATGGGGTTGTAGAATAGCCCCTGGTACTTAATGGGCCGAAAAAAATGGGTTCAACCTTAATGGGGCCGCTTGGACTTAGTAGGAAATGTATGATACAATCAAATCTACAGGTAAGTTATGCTGTAACGTTATTTGATATTCCGACTCCATAAAGCGTTTCTTAGAGAACAGTAACATACCCTATCGTGTGCAAATTTAGTACGTGTCAACATTAACGCTGTGACTTCATTTCCTGCTGTACACTTATATGGTATGAGCAAACAAGTCACCATTTCTACATCCTAATATAGCATGAAATTATATCTACATGAGCGTATTGGCCTTGTCGTTTTCTACATATCCTTGGAGAGGCGAAAGCCAAAAGAAATCATTACATTCGGTAAGTCACTAGCTTCTGTAGAGCGCGTGATGCTGCTTCTGGATAAACTTAATGCGCTTGAATTGTTTGGCGTAAATGCTGAGCTTCACCTCGGTCGCGACGATGATAAAACACCTGAAGCTAGTGCTACGGCAATGGATAATGGTAAAGCTTCTAACAGGTGGTAATTCACTAACAGGGCTCTTAAATAATGTAACTTGTATGGATGGCTTACTGATACACGATGGGGTCGCAATAGATCTTCGTGGCAATCTTTAGCTCGATGTAGCATCTTCGACTGGTTAAATACGTCAGTGTTTCACCCACATCAAAGCGAGTTCTTGGGTGTTATCACTTGCTGGCCTTCATGGTTAAGGTGAATTATATGCTCCACCTTTTTTCATTTTTAACGCCTGTGCGCATTTTCAGTATTCAAACCTGCGAGTCTGTCTCATGCACTCTTCGTGTTGGAATTGGGTATTTGAAAGAGCTGACCAACTCCGCCATCTGCTTATCTAAAGACGTCACTGTTCCTCAAGAGACCGGGGGTACTATTGTTTTAGTCTACGAGCGGCCCCATTAGGGTTGAACCCGTCATTTTTCGGCCCCATTAAGTAAATCTCTCCCCCAGGTGGACCTGGGGTTCTGTTCAAGGGGGGGTTCAAATCAAGGGATGGGGTTCTAATACAGGTTTTACAGTAGTCGAACATGTAGTAGTAGTAATATGTAGTCTAATTAGCCTTTAACTATTACCTACTATGAATGCCTTTATCCTAGAGACTAATCGCGGCTCAGGGCATACGTCGAAGTGGTTATCTGCTTCATTGCTCGATCTTCTCGCTTGTTCAGGCGGTGCTGGATGAATAATAAATGTGCACTGGATACAAAGCTGCAGACGCATGCCATCTTCTCGTGTATTCGCGTGCAGCGCTCATATTCGGCTACTGCTTCTAATTGCGCTCGTCCCTGTGTCCAGATGAATTGTAGATGTTCGTCTTCTGATTTCTTCAATCCCTCATAAAATAGCTTGATTGCGAAGTTGCCCAGCCAGGTAATACCAATGCTACGGAAACCCCATCCCAACCGTCCAAATCGTTCGAGAAATTCGAACTCCGTCACACCAAATGTGTTCAACATCGCCGCTTTCACTCTTATCCCAATTTCCGGCGGCTTTCGCTTGACAATATTCTCCTAATACCTCTCTATGATTTCTTCTCATTGTTCCACTCCTGTCCAATGACTTGTCCATCCAATCCATAAATTCTTAGCACTCTTGCAATCCCATAACACGTGAATAATGTCCGACAAATTGCTAGCACATGTCGGGTTCAACGGACATGTAGCACTTGCCGATTGACGCAGATAGAAAGTGTTAAGCTGCATCGTGACCGCTCTAAACATAACCCAAATTTGATAATCAGTTAGAACATTTTGATGTTTCCATACCTGATTCGGAACTTGGTCTTGTATATAATGATTCCACAAATCGCTTCTGCGTTTGATTTGCCATTTGTCCATCACACTTGTTAATGCTGACGCGATTTTGCAATGGCACAGTTGTCTATATTACTGGAGCAAATAGTCATGTGTTATCGAGCGTAAAAGTGGAAATCAATGAATTATACTGGACATATTAGGTTTATCGAAAAGCAAAATATAATTTACAAAATGCCAATCTAAATTATACAAAACCTGCTTTTTTGAAAAGACCCTAGTATATTATACGAGTCTAGCAAAATATAATTTACAAAATGTCAATTCAAATTATACAAAACCTGATTTTTTGAAAGACTCCAATTTATTATATGAGTCTAACCTTCAGCTGTATAACACCTCAATAATCGCTGAGATCAAGCTTTCGAAAAATTCAATGACAAATTGTTGTGATTTTATCATTTCCCGAAAAGACTCTTATTTTGCTTAATTTCAGCCAGTAGATGCCTCTGCTCAGATCGCCGCTTTTAGTTCTCTGTTGAGCAGCAACATTCCCTATTTGATCCCCCTCTCACGACGATGCCGACCACCTCCACGCAAGCAGCCAACATGCTTCAGCAACAGATGGATAACGAGCACGTCAACTTGATTACCAGCGCGAAGAGTTTGGTGTCAGGTGCCGTCTAATACCACACCACGCGTCCTCTTAACCATCACCACTGCGTTACAGGGGTTGTTGTGCGACGTTCACGGGGCTTTGGCCCGCCGCCCCTTGGCTGTTGGAAGAGAAAAGAAGAGTGAGGAGGAAGGTGGCGCTGCCTCATCATCGGCAGGGACGATCTTGAAGACGAGGTTGAGGACGAGCTCCGTGGCAAGGACGAGTTCTATATTTTTGCGACCTTTTAAGGTGAGAGCGCTAAATTGGAGCGAACTGTGAGAATCTATTTCTGGAGCGCGCAAAAAAGGTAGTATATGAGAAGTCGAATTTGCACGAAGTGGTGCAGTAATCTTTGATTTTTGAGATTGAAAATGTATCCGAAATAATCAGCAAATTGATATATACAAATGTAGACAATGGTATTTATCCCGGCACGTGTATTAAAGTATGTTTTTTTGTTATTTTATTTCTCCAATTACGATTAAATAAACCGCTATTAATGTCTATTGTTTAGCTAAACGAAAAAGATTCATATTTTCGCGAATTCATCAAGCAATCGAAATTACTCACCATTTGCGAGTGTGGCCTATTGTAAAAGCAAAGAAAATGATTTGTCAATTATCACAAGGGAAACACTCTAAATTTGCATTGGGCACCCAATCGGACTTATTCGAATCAAATCGAACTTATTGCAGGTGCAAACTACCGTAAAAGTCGGACCAAGTGGAGCAGTATTTTAATCTTGATCCGGCTATTACGGTATTCGCCAAGAAGAAGGGCTTTACAATGAAAGACAAGGTAATGCTAAGTGCTCATATCACCTGCAAAAGATAGCAGTAATTAGTTGTGTACCTTGTGCGTAGATCGACGCTGCTTTCTTGCACAAGTTTGACTAACTTAGTGAGTACTGATTACAAGCGAGTGGTGAAGAGTATATCCTATATCCAATTTATATTTATTCGTCGCTTGGAAATACCTCCACTATCGACGGGTAATGATTCCAGCTTTACATCACCAATAAGCACACGCTGAAGAGTCATTCATTACACGCCGTCCGATATGTTGACACATGTGGCAAATATGCGGGTTGTGACACCAATGGGGAGACGTGAACTGCAGTATAAACTGCCTGGTAGGTATTTTCTTTAGAATGAAACCCTCTTTGTGTGCTTAGAGATGTGAAGAAGACCTTTGCACCAGATGCTGCGAAGCGGTGGTGTCGTTGCTTTCAACAATCTTTATCCATTTCCTGCCGAACTGCTCCTCCAAAAATATCATCTCTTGCTTTTGCTGTGACGTGTTTAATGGTATCTTATATTTCTGCAACGATCCGGTATGTCGCACAGCCCGTAGTTGCTCTTCCAATACTTGTTCACCAATTTGGTCAGAGTGCCTTGGCTCAACCCAGAGGTGAAATCGGAGAAAACAAAAAATGTATTGATCGATCACTCATTTATGAGAAGTAAAGAAGTAAAGAACGGGAATATGTTAGATAAATAATTTTACGTCTCATCATGTATATTTGAATAATCGGTATCCTTGTGGTTGATGAATGCATCATTTGAGTAAATTCGAAAGTTAATATAGGCTTAATGGCGAATGCATCATTTAGCCTATACTAGTATCAACTTTCGAATTTACTTGAATAAGTCCGATTGGGTGCCCAAGCCAATTTATGCGGTTCACTTAGTGTTTTTCTTTCACAATACAAATGTGAACATAGCTCTACACTTCAGGTAAAATAACTTCGACTTACCAGCGACAGCGCCGAGCTAAAGATACCGGTGAGAGCAGCGAGTAGATAATGAATCAAATACAAAAAAGTCGTTGAATGTAACCCAAAGCTACAAAAACTGTGAAAATTAACTTTAGCACTTCCAGTGAAGCACATAAAGACCAATGTAGCCAATAGGCTTCCGTTGCACACGGCGGTATGAATTACATCGTTACTTGTGCTTGTCTTTGCTGACGTGTGGTGCATCTTCCAGATCGAATTTTTATGTATTGTGGCTCCTGGTTGCTTAGCTAATCAATCTCAGCTCTTAGCAAAAATGTGTGGACTTGTGCCACTAGCTATTCGCGTTGTTGGTCGTGCTCTTGCTAATGTACGAATGAATGTCACGCCGGAACGAATGATCGAATACCTAGAGGTGATGAAGAGTAGGTTATAGTGCTTTAGTTTGACAAGCACTCGTAAGTGTGTCTAAGCAAGATTTCATTGCGATGCTCCACACAGTGATAAGCGTACCATAGGGTACTTTGCACACGGTCTTGTATATCCCGTGAGACCGATTAGAGATCTAATGCGTGCGATAAACTTAGTGGTAGCTGGTTTGTGCAAATACCGAGGAGTAGAGTGCGTGTGCGTACGACTAGTGGCCTGGCGTGTTAGTGTCGGTCGCGAGGAAGTCGCTTAAGTCCGAAGTGTCGTTTCACGTGTTTGCTAAAATTGAAAGTACTTCCTCTGTCCAGTTCGAAAATGTGCAAATGGGGGTGGGGCCAGATATTCTCGACCCCTGGTCTGTTTGAGATGCGAATTTCACCATTGTATTGGATATATCGTGCTAGATCCAACTGTATTGTTTAGCAGGGATTTGCTGCGTTTTGCGACCAAGATCACATGTTAAGCAAGCATTGTTTCGTAACCTTCATTAAACGTTTCCTAAATCATCGCTAACAAATCGATAATACCCGAAAACAGGGTATTTGGAAAGGCCACGACCTCGTCTACGCAATTCTGCTATTGAAACTACGTTTAAAGGTCTTTTGTGGCCACACGGCGGGTAGCAAAACGCTGGCTTATTCTAGAGCTGCCTTTTGGTTGTGGCCAATAGAAAGAATTTTAAGGAATGATGGTTATTTTTATTGACAGGTACCTATTCAATTGAGTTTTTTTACATATTTTAATTCATCTGTATAATATCACTAACTCTGATAGTAGATTGATTCATCAAGGCTGGAAAGTGAAGACCTGCTAACCATGGTAAGTTAAAACCACAAAGGAGTTGGCATTTTCACCGCCTAGATGGCCAATGCTGGACGCAAAAAATATTGCTGGATCAAATATGTTGATATTTCAACTCCTCCGGTTGTTGCACAAAGTGCCTAGGTAACTTAACGCTAAGAAACGCATGGTGAGTCTTGAGAATCAGCACTCTACACAAGCTTTTGTTGTACCTGCAGAAAATGTATCTTGATGATTATACTGCTCACTGGAGGGCCAAACATCCTGCAACCCTTGGATTAAATTTACCTGTTATTCCGTGTCGATTTGTAAGTATTTGATTTCGATGCACTCTAACAAAGTATTCACCTTCAGGCGGCTTTATGGGTGAGTTTTCAAGCACAAAAGCACAGACACCAGTCAAGTGGTCCCCAATTCTGAACGAGATGGAACGAATTTCGTTGTCGACAGGTGTCGGGACGATAACCTCACGTCCTTCCTTGCCTCCGCATGTAATCAAGCGGCCAAAATTGGTTTCCAGCGTAATGCTGTCGGTCCATGCACCCTTTCGACCACTTTCTCGGACGACCACCTCATCCACCAATAGTTCCAGGCTTATCGTCGTCTGGTACGTTTGCTGCTTTGCACTAGCAGTTCCTATGAACGGGCCGAAAGTTGTTTCTGATCACTTTGAAGCAGCAGATTTAGTGTCATGTGTCGAGACCTCGTACACGAATTGGATACCGTCAAAAATTTGCTTTTCCATACTATTACATCAAGAACGAAAGATTATAACGTAAGAATCTGCAGCAAACATTCTCGAGGCAACCAATCAGTAAGACATGAGGTTTCTTACTTAAAGTTGGAGCAACACGATACCCTGAATGAGCCGCCGCTACAACTAAGGGTTATCGGGAGTGTCACCACATGGCTAATTACAGAAGCAACTTTTGGATGATCACAAGGTGGTCCCTGGATTCTGACATCATTTTTACTTACTGGACACGCTGTGTCAAGCACCATCGTTTCTCTTCCATCAACGTACATTGTCACGGCATCATCGACGCCTGCGAATAGCGATGTGCATATACTGATTAAAAGCCAACACCGCAGTGGCACTTTCCCTGCATCTACCGCCTCGCTTTTAATACGAAGTTTATAGGAAAACCATCAAATCGTTCGTGTGAATGTAGAGTTGAATCATCGATGCTTGCGAATTTTGCACTAAACACGCCAAGTGCTTTGTTGCGCAACCTGTCGGGTCATCTTGAAAAATAGCATTCAAAAATTGGTTATCTTCTTGCCCACCACAGTCTACACATCAATGCAACATCGAACTTACAAAAGCGACTAGGCCTCTTTCTTCACGTAGCCCTTCAGTAAACACTGCGTTCGTTCCTAGCTCTTCCTGCAAATTTTCTCCATTTTCTCCTTCCAGAGCGCTTTCCGGGCCCTTTTGCGTCTTCATCGTTTTTCCTTTCGACCTTAGCTTTGAAAAAGCCGCCGCTTTAGGTGTCTCTTTTACCCTGCGGCCGGATTCCTTGGGGCACTCTTTTCATGGTTTTCGGTGCGCTCAGGGGTCTTTTTTTTTGCTCTTGGTGTAAATTCTTCGACCGTGACTCGATTTGGGTGCCTCCTTCTTCCGGGTCGCCCAATAACCTGGCGATCTGCTTGTTCGCAGCTTCGTCTAGTGTTTGAATCTGCGTAACGTGCCGGGTAGTCGTCACAGCGTGATCCTTAAGCAGTAGGACCTTGTAGCTCTTTGTTTCATCATTCTTGCCTAGAATCAGGCCCCTTTCCGCGTGTTTTGCAAGCGACTTTGAGTGTATGTCCCTGTATACCATACACGGGGATCAAAAAATCACGATATCTCCAATATTCGTAGGTTTATTCGTCAACATCTGGATCGGGGTACCCTTCCAGGATTTTTCTTGGTCGGACTGCGCTTGAGTATGTACGTGGCATACTCATCCGCCTCCGTCCAGAAAGTTGAAGGTACACCGATCCAAAAATCATGCACCGGGTCCAAAAATCATGCACCGGACCATATTAAAAATGGTCCGGTTCATGCGTTCAACTTTTCCATTAGAAGCCGGGAAGCCGGCCTTAGTGATTTGCCTACGCACACCCGTTTGTCTGCAGAATAGATCCACATTTCGGAATTTGCCTCCACCGTCTGTACGCAAGACGTGGATACGGCAATTGAACTCCCTCTCAAACCAGCATAAAAATGCTCGAACCATTTTGCGGCACGATCTTTGGTACGTGCCGCAAGTACACGCACATAATTTGTGTAATGGTCCACGAACACCACGAGAAATCTATTTCCACAGCGATCGCGTGGGGTTATTGGGCTTTCTAAATCGCTGCATATTACCCCACCCACGCGATCTATTGGTGCATTCCCTCCAGAGTCCTTTTTGGGTTGTTTAGTCTTATGCCCTTTACCCTCCGCGCAGGTCAGGCAATTCGGACGCGAGTAATCCGTAATTCTGATGCCTGACCTGGGGTATCTTTCGACCGCATCGTAAGCGAGATGCTCGAGCCGGGCGTGGAAATAGTGTAAGGTCCCTTCTTGTATTTTACCTTCCACAGCTTCTGCCGCAACACTCATAACCATGCTTGAGAACGTTTTTCAGCAGTCGCGTGGCGGGGCCTATCTGCACGCAAGTAAGCAACAAATACAGATCCATAGACTTCAATATTAAACAAGACTTGATTTCGAAAAACTATTTCCATTTTTCCACCATTATCTTGCAACACCCCTTTTCCGTTAACACCCTAAAGATATAAGTTTTTTCGCCAATTTTGGCGCGAAAAAGACCTCCGTCAACGTGATTTTTGTAGCTTTGCCAGATATACCACTCCCACATAACGTAACTTGGCCAACTTTGGTCACTTCCAGCGTTCCCCCGTCTGGAAGTGTTAATGCGTCGCTTTGACTGCAATTCTTCGCATTTTCCACGAGCCCTTCGTCCGATATCAGATGCCGGCTGGCCCCACTGTCTATGATCCACAGGTCGCTCGAAACCTTTTTGACTGGTGGCTGCCGCTAGACCATCTATCGTGGACAGCACGAAACGTTGTTCAGAGTTTTCTGGCCTTGTCGGCCCCATTTATCGCTTTTTCTGTGTCCTTTTTACTTTCTTGTTGGGGGCAATTTTGTCGAATATGCCCTTCGACCCCGCAACCATAGCACACACGTTTTCCGCCATGTTCATCCACGGAATTGACGGCAAACTTTCCGAAATTTTGACGCCTGAACTTGTGCGATTCGTCGTCCAATTCCTGTGCATGTTGCAGATAATCCTGTCGTTGCGGATTATACCGAACCATCAGCGCGATTTTCAGCCTCGGAGCTGCAAATTTCACTATGTTTTCCACGATTAAACGCTCGTTCGAGTCACTTTCACGGGCCAATGCGACCAGATAAAGAAATTGCTCGGTCCAGGACCTCTGAGGGTCTTTTTTCTGCGGCGAAAAGTTGTGCGGCTTGATAGTGTGAGATATTTACCTTGAAGGCGTTCAACATCTGTTCCAATAAGAAATATAAACCGGGTGATATCTGCCACCAGGTTCCGATGTTCGCTTGAAAGTACTTCAGCGCTACACCTTCCAGGTGCTCTCTCAGCTTGTTGACTTTTAAACGTTCAATCCACGTGAACCCCGACGCAATTTCCGCCACTTCAATGGCTTCGATAAACAAAAACGTCCATTGCTTGAAACCGGACCCTAGGCCTGCGTAATTCTCCGCTCCTGAGAAGTTCTGCACACTCAACCTTGGGATTTTTATCCCACTATTGTTTCCCAACTGATTTCCAGGCACGCCCATACCAGCCGCCACTCCCGGCACTCCTATACCAGCCGCCATTTCCGGCATATTCAGACCTGGCGCTTGCAC
>MIQA02001124.1:0-19177 GCA_001887855.2 Sclerospora graminicola | reverse complement strand
CTACCTGCTCTACAATTTCAGCATTTGGCTCATCATTTCTAACAGCTGGCTCCTCTGTATGTTGAGTAGTCTTCATCTTATCTATTCCGACCAGTCCGATTTCCAAATCAGCTCGCCGTCTGAGATTTGGATCAACAGAAACTCCATGAAGTTTCCAACCATTTCCCATCAATGCTTCCACCTCCGTTGCATTCTCGTATGGCACCCAGTGAAGCTACTCACATGACTCGGTATCGCTTACACCTACCTCAAAGGTTACACAACAAAATTTGAGAAATGTCTGGAACGAACGCACGGATCCAAAACCATACTTGTCCAGCTCAAACGTGTCAATCAGGCCCTTCACGGGCTTGCCAACCAGGTGATTAAAACGGTTGATAGCCATTTCGCTTTCGCGCTTTTTCACGTGCGGATTCACCGTAATGTGCTCAAAACTCGCTGGCACCTTGGAGTAATTGTGGTAGATGACGGACCCCATTAGACTTGGAGAGTATACATCGTAGCCACTCGTCCATAAGCGAGATGCGCGTATAAACTCCTCGCCATCAAACATCCAGAGCGTGTGCGAGTCCACTGGCACACGACGTTCGGCATGACACTTACTAAAAGACAGACCGGCACCCAGAGCGCCTGCAACTGCGGAAATTTGGAATTCTTATCATATTAGCACCACTAGTGCGAACTAAGCCATTGTGGCCTCGTATGGTGGTGCATAAGTGAGGCAAGGATGCGGATCAAGCGTTGTCGCCATTATCCTTGACGAAGTCGTGCATGTGGTGCAAGTACGTAGATAACACGGCCATTTCATTATTCACACGCTTCCAGTTGGCATCCCATAGATTTGTGAAGATGCTATGACCGTCCAGCTGCAGACAAAATTCTTCCTGCTGGATGAGTTTCTGCTGATGGTAGCGCGCAAGTGTTGGGCCACGCGACTCGGAGGCTGTGTGAACGTCCACGCGAACATGTTCCTTGTACGGACATGGGCCTTTGTCTGGCCACTCAACTTCTGCCATCTTGCAGTACGCGTCAAGACAGCGCTCGTCGGCTGTGTTCACCTGATCCACAACGCCGAAGTATGGTCGATCTGGGTACTTAGCGCGCTTGATACCCGTGAAAATGGTTTTACCGCAACGAAAACCGTCGCGGAAGACTGAAATGCCCACGAAGATGTTAAAACTTTTGGGAATTTTCGCTGGAGGCGGGCGAAGGTGCACATTCGATGGCCACCGGAATATGCTGTACGCTCGGGTTCAGCTTCACGGTCCGCTTACTGTGAACAATGTTCATTACAGATTCCATGCCCTGAGCTTCCATGCGCGCCTGAAGCGTTGCTTGTAGCTGTAGTGTCTGCAGTAGAATTAACCATGACGTAGCCATAGAGAAAGTTCGTAACTAAACGTGGTACATGACCCAAGTTTTAACAATGCGCCAGATTTTCCATAAAGTTTGTAGTAATGTCATTGGTCTATTATTTTTACAGTATTTTTTCTGTTGCCGTAAGAGGAATTTCGCAAATTGTTCGTGTGTTACAGTCACACCTCCTCAAGTAGTACCCGAGGTGCACAAATCAATTTTAGGCGGATTTCCCGCTTATTTATTGTACAGTCATACCTCCCAATGAGAACTCCCCTACGTGGCACAATCCTGTATCTGAACCCACAAGCGTCTGCACCAATTAACACACTGTATTTTGGTATGGACGAGCGAATTCCCCCTTTTACGTGAGTCATTTATAAGTGGTCACCAAAATTACCAAAAAAATTCTTCATGACACCAGTCCTCTGATTTCGCAAAAAATGACCTTGTAAGCTCTTTTACGAGGTAAGCATTGAATTGAAATATTTGCTTTGTTAAATGTATGGGTCAGCACATATTTGCCTTCTTCTTCTATCATAAGTGGGTCGTCAGTTGCCCGTGTGCGAAGAAGAGCATCAACAACGCACAGCGCAGAAAATCCTGCAAGCGCGCGCTCTGAATCAAAGTGTCGGCTTGACTGCTTTCCCGCGTACTTGCAATTGTTGTAATTCTGTACTAGTGTGGAAAGAAAAGTGAATTTTCTATTCAGTAAACCCGTCTCGGACTTACTGCTACCATTAGCACTGTTGGTCAGTCTTATCGCCTCTATGAGTTGCTCTGTTAGACTCATCATATTGCGAATGCATATAAGGCATATTGTATACAGAAATGAGGAACTTTGACAGGTTGACAAATTTTCTTGTCCACGGATAGAATGTTCCTGTCGGATCTGACCCTCGAGCTCATTGCGCGAGGGGCAGATGGAGATATAACGGCGTCGTTATATCTCCATCTACCCCTCGCGCAATGAGCTTTGACAACTTTCTGACACCAAATATCATGATGAGTTGTTTCCGTGTCCCTAGTTCTGAAAATGCACAAGCAAACATGTGTGCTTTTAGCGAAAAACCTTTTGGCATATACTCAATCATTGTATATGACCGACTCGTAACTTCACAAAAGTAGTACCGTATCTCAACCCCTAGATGACATTTCCATATTGGACCACTATTAGGACATCAGCCGAAATATATTGGTGTAAATATAAATGATCGCAAATTATTTGTTAATACTAGTAGCAAGCGAAATTGGGGTATTAATAACAGTTACCTTAGCTAAATTAGGATAATTTTGTTCAATCAGCAGACAGGTGAAATGCGCATGAACCAATGAAAAGCTCTAATCATGGACTAGGTGGTGGTGTAAAGGGTTATCCTTAGAGATGTCTCTGGAAAAATATACAAGCTGACAAAAGTCGACCAAAAACCCACCAAAAATATCGAAAACATCAGTTTTTCGCGGAAAATCTTTACTGCGAAAAACTGCTGCTTTCGATTAATCAGCCAATCGTGGGACGCGTAGAAAAAATACACACACATAATTGGTCAGCTGATGTTTCCTGCGGAAAACTGATGTACTGCGATAAACTGATGTTTTACGTTACCTTAACTAAATTAGGATAATTTTGTTCAATCAGCAGACAAGGGAATCCGCATGAATCAAGAAAAGCTCGAATCATGGGCTAGGCGATGGTGTAAAGTGTTATCCTAAATAGAGATTTCTCTGGAAAAATATCAAGCTGACAAAAGTCGACCAAAAACCCACCAAAAATATCGAAAACACCAGTTTTTCGCGGCATAGAAATGTCGCTGAAAAACCTAAAAATCTCAATAACAGCAGTTTTTCGCGGAATATCTTTACTGGATCCGACTTTTACGGTACTTGTATTGAACTTTAGTATGTTAAGTTTCTTTCTCATTCGGGACATCACCTTCGTTTTCGGTGTCTGTGATGCACTCATTTACTGGATCAGCGTGTAAATACACACATACCACCACAAGTAGGACAATTTTTGTGCCATAACTTATAGTACCACTCGTTTCGATTGCAATTATAATAGTACACCTTTTCCAGTATTATTTCAAAAAGAACAAATTAAGAACGGCAAGAACAAAAGCAAATTCGGCAAGAACAAATCCAATTCATTAAATTCATTTCCTTCTATAAACAAGTAGCTGTCAAAAATAATTAAATCTAAGAACCTCTTACACATAGAACAATACTTCGTTTGTACTCACTTTTACGCATAAATATAAACTTTTTAGAGGAATGTTTAGCCACAGTAGGCAACCTGGCAGGTTTGCTTTTAATTTGTTCTTACCGTTCTTAATTTGTTCTTTGCCGAACTAGGACTGGAAAAGGTGTACTTATTCACTCTCAAATTCGCATTCGATACCGTTGTACAAGAATTTGTGTGATCATTGTTTCAGAAGAACACTTTAATTGGAAGAATGAATATGCTATAAAAAGAGTAGGGTTAGATATTTTTCCTTCGGCTACTATATCTTGTTTTTCTCTACAAAGCTTTAAATGATCCTTGTCTTGCATAATTGATTCCTATTGCTGAAGCAGCATAACCACCGAAAGCAACATACTTTTTTGCCCGTTTCTAATTCTTGTTAGCATATCTGCTATATTATCTGTCATTGCCAACTTAATCTTCCTAATCTATTATTTTATCATACCAACTAGCTTTAATAACACCTGAAAGCATTCCGTGCGCAGCAAGCTTTCAGAGTATATTACGATTTTTTGGGTGCAACCTCTAGGACGCCCTGTGAATTCGCATCTGTTTCTCACTCTGTTTTGCGCAGCATTTCTTGCCAGTTTTGTCAACAATGAGTATTTTCAGCTGCAAAACTCGCCTGATGCAGATTGCAGTATTTATAGCTTAAAAATGGAGGGACGGCATGAAAGATCTAATTTCTTTACTAGATAAACTAAGATTAACTGGTATAAAAACCATTTGCTTGAGATAGTTGGTTTTATTGTTAAATGTTTTCAGGTTGCAACTACCAGAAAAATTGATAATTTGCTGCGAAAGTTTAAACCTTCTTCGGCTTTATTGCCAACTAGACTGCAAAACTATTTCCCGTCATACAATTTAAGTAATAACACGCTAGTGGAGGGACAGCATTTGTTTTGCTAAGTCGACGATCGAAGCAAAGTATAAAATGGTGTTTAAAGTAACGAAGTATCACAGCATATGACAGCGTTGGTTGGTAGTATGCAATAATCTTCTTCCATGATACCATTACAGTGGTGAAGTGTTAATAACTTAGTTTAATTGATTTAGATGGAATATTTTTAATCGACTTGTGTCTTCATTTCTTTCAAACGCACATGTGGTGAAGTGCTCCAGAAGTTAACGGACTAATGATGATGGATGCCCGCATCGGATTGGCTGAAATGTCACCCTTAGCCGGATGCCCAGACCGGTCAGTAATAAGATGCAATCTGGGGGCTGCCAGGCGCACCTGCAAGCGGCCGGGCGGCGCCCGGCTGGAAATCAAGTCGGCGTACCTGACAAGGGACGTGGATAGTCGGACAGGCGGGCTGAGCAGACGGGAGGACTATGGATGTTTGACGGCCGAGGCGCGGATGGCGGACGGCCGAGACGTTGGATTGTTTGTAAGGATTGAGTGAAGGGAGCCTGAAAGAAGATGATTGTTCTGGTGGATGGAGCAGGCACCCGGGTCGTATGAGAAGCTGCCAAGGAACTGCTAGCGTCAGCGGCCGAGGGGCGCGGATGGGTGGCTATCCGGCTAAACCGGCCGGGTACAATGTACCATTCGGACTGGTACCAGATGGGTTCGGTGTACCGTCCGGGTTGGTACTATTGGGGGTTGGTGTACCGGCCGGGCGGGTACACAAAGTCGGAGTTAGCCGGGTTGCGTTGGGTAAGGTACATGACTGGTCAGCCGTGTTATTTGAGGTAGGTTACACAAAGGGAGTATTGGACATAGGATAAATCAGTATACGTTTCGCTTTCTTAGACGCAAGTCGCTTTTATTGGTTCACGGCAGAGGGCTAACAAGGTCCCCTCTTGCTGTTATTGGTTTGCCCGGGGAAGGTTAAGTTAACCCACCGGAAGTCCCCTGACCGGGAGTCGCGGCGACTTCGTATACTCACCTCAAGTCGCCCGTGTTTTGAACACGGTATTAAGTATTGGGAAGTGGTGACATTTTGGCCTTCTGTGGAAGAGTGTGGAGTTGTATCTGCCTCATATACACATTTGGATTCGCCCTTCATTGTTATTGGTTTAGCTGGCCGATTGATTATTCTCGGTCCAGCCGGCACTATACAAACTTCAAGTGTCTTATTGGTTTAGCTGGCCGATCGACTATTCTCGGCCCAGCCGGCACTATACAAAGTTCAAGTGTATTGCCAGACGAGCTCCCCGGTGACGATTTCCGCCCAGGAGCTACCCCTAGTCCTAACCCTCATCTTCCTATTGGACGGATTTACACTTTTCGCCCTAGGGTCCACCAGGAGAGCTAACCACCCAGTACTGACGGGTACACAAGGTGAGCTTTCAACATGCAACATCGAGCAGTCGCGATCAAGCGGATGGAAGCGACCGATCCAGCCGGCCGGAAGCCGGATCGGATCATGACTCGGATGGACGGAGTACCCCCTCCGGTAGTCAGGTCGTCTGGGACCCCCGTGGGTGTTCGCGTCTCAGGAAGATTTTCTGAGAGCGACTACACCACACACATGTTGTCATTATACGTCGAGAATCGAAGGTTTTCTCCTAGAAGATAATTGCGAATACCGTAAAATACAACTTACATGTTGCCTGATGTTAATTGTCGCCTAGAGATATAGCCAATCAATGGACAGTAAACTCATCGCTTTTTGACACAAAAGTCCTTTGAAGGGTTAGGAAAACGATTACCGTACTGGATCAACAATGAAACATCTAACTTGTGTTCTATGGTATATGTAATAGAGCCTTCTTCGAGTCAGTATGTCGTGAAATAAGTTCGGTTTTAATTCAACTAAGTCCGATTGGGTGCCCAAATCAATTTTAGGCGGTGCCCTTAGGGTTTCCCAAAAAAGCGGCCCCAAATTGGCATTTCGTAATTTTGAGAGACGCAATCAGAAAGAGTTAATATTTTTGATGTATAAGCCCATTAGCGATTGATAAACGGCTATAAAAAATCCCGATTAGTTGGATTCTTACCCAATATTTTTTGCGACAGATTATATATAGGAGAAAAGTGATGACTACAACACTGTACAGAAATTAAAGAAGGTCCCAAATTGGCAGTTTACCTTACATACAATTCAACCAAGTTGGTTGCCTGGGACCGAGCTTGAGACCTCCCGATCCCGAAGTGAGCAGCATACCACTCTACCACGGTCGGGTATGTATGACACGATGGTGTTTCGAAATCGGGGAATTCCTCTGCTTATACATGTAAATACACCTTACGAATAGAGGTCTCAAATTATGGCGTGTCGCATGTAAGATGTGATACTATGTCACTAATGAGAACTACTATCGATGATCATTTGTGGATGCATTAACGTTAGCTCTTAATCGAAGTTTAAAGACGACCTGGAGGCAGCGGTTGGTGAATTCTTACATGGTTTCAAGAGTGGAAGGATATCGCATAGTAACTGTTCAGCGGATTTATAGCCGGTAAACGGGGAGGTTTTCCCTTGTGACTTAAAAGCTGACATGAGTCATTGTTTTTATGTTGCAGCAACGTGATAATACAGTGATTCGAGTTAAGATTATCAGCTGTAGCATTAGTGATCTTACCATTGACACACAATTCCGGGAGCTAGAGGAATTATCTGCAGTGTTGATGCTAAATCAGTATATCACTTTCAAATCTTATCATAACAAATGTTTTAACTTACTTTTACTTTTACCTCTTTCTTCTCAAGTCAGTCCTCCTCTACATCAACAGGGTATGATCCCAACGCATGCCCTTTCGACCCACGACTTTCCCGGACTCGTCGGCGCAAGTAAATACCCGGTCTGGAAGACTGGGGTTGAAGCCTCTCTCGACGGCAAGGGCCTTCGTGGCTTTATCAAGACGCTGGACTACCAAGGAGATCCGGAGGCGATGAGACAGACGTCGAATTTGATTAAGAGGATCACAACATGGCCGCGTGTAACCCCGTTGAGGCACCTACGCAGTCCGAGCTTGAAGCAAACACCATCCAGGACGATGACTTGGACACGAAGATCGAAGATCAAGAAGATGACAACATGATTATTACGGGTCAAGACACGGCGTCAATGCTGGCAGATATTTCGATGTCGCTGCACTATTGAAGGCCTCCAAGAAGAAGAAGACTAAACTCTCGTCGAACGAGATTCGCCGTGGACGTCGCCTTACACGTGCATTTTTGATCTAGACGATCGACGACACGCACGCGCTCTCGGTCTGTCAGATCGAATCACATCCCGACATTTTCCAACGGTTATGCATGATGTATGAAGGTGTCAGTACCCATGGTTATCCGTACCTCGTTTAGCGAAAGCTACGCGAGATGAAGTACGTGGAAGGAGAAAACTACGCGATGTTCCTCGTAGAGTTCGAGGAGGCGCTAAAGGACACGACGGATGCCATCGAGAGCGTGTTTTCGGATCCCCAGAAGTCTCTTCTCCTCTTCTCCTCTTTAACGCGCTGCCTGAAAGCTGGTCCAACCAGCTCCAGATCTGGAAGGGATCGTGCAAGTTCATCCCTTACATGGAGCTGCGTAACCATGCGGAAGACAAGGCTCGAGAACTGAATCCAAGATCCGGTACACGCAACACAAGGGAAAGCCTGAGTCGGCTGAAACGAGGGCTGAGAAGGCACTCGAGGTAGAAGTTCAACCAGTTTCAAGCACGCCGCTTCACTACACATACTGCGGTACGACATTAAGCGCTGCCATCAACTGCAGCTTGATCTCGTTAACGGCTGCGTGAAGGAGGGCACCATCCTTCCAGCCAACTTTATTCTCCGCGATGTCCCTGACTTCCAATCGAGTGGACCAGACCCGTCACGTGGTCCAGTCCGAAACCATTCGTATGGAGGTCGAGGAGCTACTGGCCGTGGATGTGGACGTGGCCGAGGCCGTGAACGTGAACGTGGTCAGATGCGAAACCGTCCTACCACTATGTGGAACCAGCACATTGCTAATGTATTCGATAAGGACGGTAACAAGATCGATCTGGACGCTCTTCTAAAAGACAAACGTGCTCGAGAGACGTACGGGAAGGCGAATGATGCTGATCACGCCATGATCGCCATGACTACAACAATCGAACCGGTCATGAATCTCTCGGCTGTTTCATCCAGCCTTGAGCAGACTTGGACTGTTGATTCGGGTTGTACCCGCCATGTTGTATACCATCCAGCGTGGTATACTGACATGAAAGACGCCAGTGGTGATATTACTGTCGGTGGTGGAAACAAATTCACCATCCGAGGTGTTGGTACCATCTCTTTTTTGGTTGCCGATGCCAAGGGCTCCATGCGCTTAGTCATGTGCTTTTTGTGCCTGAACTTCGGTTCAATCTTCTCTCTGTGGCAAAAGCTGTGAAGGATGATTTTAAACTTTCGTTTGAGAGAACGCGGTGTAAAATTTTTCATGCTCACCATTTTAAGGTGATTGCGAAACTGGACCCTGCAACAGGACTCTACCCGGTTACTGCGATGCTTTCCTCTCAACGTGTTGTTGCTACTATGGCAGACTCAGGTGAGATTTGTAATGTTCTTCTTGCTCACAAAAGCATAGGTTATATTAATTCCCGCTTGTTACAGGAGATGTTAAGCGTGGTGAGATCCCAAGTATACGCCTGAGGGACTCCGATTTCCGGGGCGAGTTGTTTGGCTGAGCTTGTGCATATACTAAGTCCCATAAGACACTTTTTAATAAACACCCTGTTGAACGTTCTACTTATCCATTACAACGTGTTCATTTAGATATATGTGGTCCGTTTCCAGTGAAAACACTCACAGGATGCCGTTACTTTCTTTCCTTTATTGACGACTACTCCCGCTTTGGGTACATATATGTTATTATGAAGTGTTCTCGATTCTATGAATGCTATGAGTAGTTCCGTAGGGAGGTCGTTAAGCTCTTTCGCGACGACATTAGTGTTCTTGAATATCGAGGCAATAATTATGATTCTGAGGTTCAGGTCTCACAAGCAGATAATGCAAAAGAGTATGAGAAACTTGGTCGTAGCATCAATGCACAGTATGGTGCCAAGATGCGTTTCACCATGGCTTATACACCTACCAAAAGCGGGGTTGCAGAGCGACGGAACCGCACTCTTCAAGACTATCTTCGAGCTTTCCTGATCGATGGGGAGCTCAGCACTGGGGTGAGGCAGCTCGTCATGCTAATGATGTCATAAACTGCACCCCGAGCACAACCACCATGGGACTATCCCCTATAGAATCCTGGGCGAACTGCAGACCCAATACCGACCTGTTCAAAGTTTTTGGTTGCGAAGCATGGATTCATATTCAGGATACTGATAAACCCGAACCCCGCGCTTTCCACTGCATGTACATCGGTCGCGCCATGAATAAACAAGGTTCTAAACTCCTAAACCTCCATGAAAACACGATCGTGTACAGTGGCAATGTTGTCTTTTTAAAGCATATTTTCCCGAAACTAGCTTTTCTGAATCCAAACAGAACCTAAGCCGGTGCCACTGTGGTGAAGCGATCGAAATATTGGGATTGAAGTGGACCACACATGGCCGATGATTGGTGATGATAGAACACCCATCAACATATGACGGTTGATGGGTGGGAAAAGGTTGATCGCGAGTAAGAAGAAAAGGTGGTGGCCAACGGATATTTACGATATGGAAGAGTTAGCCAAGTATGGTCGTTAAGCCCGGTCCCAGGCACTGGCGGAATGATGAAGATCGCGATCACGATCGTTGTCACAGTCACTAAGTGGAGTTCTCGTGGATATAATAAAAAATGGTGATTGTTGACATGGCATACCAAGAGCAGGTGACCAGCCGATCTCCGAACAGTATATTGGTGGAAGCCGGCTATGATACAAGGTTGCAGCCTGATCGGCTTGTCACGCCCGGAGGAAGAAGATCAAATGATGAATGAAGATCGAGCAGGTGGATTAACAGGTTATACGAGTGATGTGAACCTTTGATTGGTCCGAAGATGATGTGGCAAGGCCTGATCAGGCCTGATCAAGCCTGATCAGGCCTGATCAGCCGAGATCAGTGCGGTATGGTTATCCTGACGATGTATTAAGATCGAAAGTATGGTTTGGAAGATGAATGGAGTCGTAATGATGATGACCCTGGACGTTCCCGAGGTGATCAAGGGCTGATCAGGCCTGATCAGGCCTGATCACCTGGTCGATCACTATGGCGATCGTGATCAGGGCCGATCAGCCTTTGATCAGCGTTGATAAGCAAGGGCAAGTGAGTTCTCGGTTTGGGCGGACTATATATGAAGTGAACAAGTGCTGAAGAGCAGGTCTCAAGTGGTTTCAAGGTCGTTTGTTGAAGATCAGGATGGGTTGAAGATCTTCTGAAGAGTCGGGTCATGATCGGGGCAGAATCGGTACAGGTCAGCTTGAAGGTGCAGCAGGATGGGCAGGAGAGTGTTACGCAACCGTGCGACGAAGTAAATAGGTTCGAAGTAAAGGTCAGGCATGAGTTGAGGTATGGTACACAGGTATAGGACTTTGCATATATAATAACAGGTTTAGATTTTCCCCCTAAAGCAAAGAGTCGCTCCGCCACGTGTGCGGTCATTGGGAGCACAGGGTTGATTAATCCCCTCTTGCTCATCTATTTCCCGGTTAAGACGCGCTTAGACGCATTTTGGCTTACCGGAAGGCCCCCGACGGGTTTGTTTTAGGTGATCTAACTCACCCGCAACGCGCACGTGTTTGGAACACGTTAATAATATTGGTAAAGGTTTTGTGGAGATAACGTCTGTGGATTACTGTGGAAGATCGTGGATTGATCGCGTTTTCTTGGTTTCGTTATATCTCTCTCTCATTGGCTGGCCTGATCAGACGAACTTTCCTGATCAGTGCCTAGATACTGAATAAGTGTCGACCCCAACCCGTTCTCCGGTGAAGATTTCCACCCGAGGACAGCCCCCGTCTCGAGAAGGTCAAACCCTCCGACCTGATCAAGATCATCGTTTTCGTCACCGAGTCCACCTAAGTGAGTGTAACCACCCCCGATCAACGGGTACACAAGGTGAGATGAAGTTAAACATAGATCCTGACGAGCATGAAGACCGGCCAGATGACCGGGAGGATCAGATCAGTCACCACAATGGTGATTCATCTGATTCCGATGCTGATCAGGATCGACGGAGTACCCCCTCCGATAGTTGGTTGTCCGGGCCAGTGGGTATCCGGATTCCACCCACGACTTCGGTCATGGATTTGGAAATCGGCTCCACCACAATGGTGCGCGTGCCCGGATCACTTGGTGACTCAGGATATCACCGTGATTCCTTTGATGATGAAAAAGATGTGAAAATCAAAGTGGAGGAAACTTTTTCGGGTGTATTGGAGGAAGGCGTATCGCCTCCGATGCTGTCCATTTCTAAAGGAAGCGATGATCGACTTGGTTTGGTGGAGTGCCAGGTCGAGATTAAAGATGAAATAACTCCCCACATGGCCCCGATCGGGGCCGATCTGGGTTATAGTAAAGTTGACTATAACCCAGGAAAGGATCGAGGTGTTAACCTTGATCCTATGCATAAGAAGAAAATGGAAAAAGACAGAAAAACATGGGGGCGGATCATTGCGATCCACCTAAAAAATATGTGAAACCTAAACCGAAGATCTTCGAGGAAGACGAAGAGAAGAGCGAACCAGCCGAGAAGACCACTGTCCAAGATGTGGAAGGACTGTTCTATCTTCGAGAGTTTCACAAGTTCCTGGTTACCAACCCAGTGATGAAGATCATTAAGCCTAAGATCATCGGGAAGCTTGAAGGTCGAGCGACCCGGCCGGTGATCACAGGCAGTCAACTTGATCTGATCAGGAATCTCTTGGCGCAGATCGACGAGGTTGGCTTCACTACTGGTGCTTTCGATGCGAATATGCTATTCGATCTGGATCAAGAGACGATCAGAGAATCTATGATCACCTTGTATGATCATCTTGCCTCGTTACTAGGGGCGAACCCAGTGGTTCAGTCGCCGATCGCGGATCCTTCGCACCGATCACAGTTGGTGGAGTATCCTATGGATATCGAGTCGATATATCAATCGTCATCACAATCTGGAGCGGCATCCACCGACTTCTCGGTTGGGATCACACGTATGACGTTGGGTCCGAAAGGGATCCAGCAGATCGACCCCAAGACCGAGTCGCAGAACAGGAAGAGAAAGCCTGAACCTGGTAGAGTCGGATCGGATGATAGTTTTGAAGATGCTCAGGAAGTGCCACAGGCCAATCCGACTTCCAATACCGGTCCAACCAACATGCCGGAGGTCCCAGAGCAATTAAAAGCCATGTTCGCGACAATGATGAACCGATTTGCGGGTGATCAGTATGGATTGCCTCAATACGCACCTGGGCAAGGACCACCATGGCGATCGGCACCGAATATGAATCAGTCTGCTGAGAAATCGGTCAAGAGACCTGTGGATGTGGAGATGGAATCAGTCCGATCAGCCGGAATCGTTCGTTCGATATGCCAGGGCGATCACCAGGACCGGTTTCACCGATCACCTCCGTGGACATGGAGTCAGAGGGCGAGATCAGCCAACATTTCGATCCAGATGATCTGGACATCGAGATGCCTCGTAGAGCGAATATGGCCTCCGCGCAGGCATTTGACAGTGAATCAGGAACGATCACCCGAGTACGAATGTCTGCGATCTCGGATTTGAAGGATTTCACCGGCAAAGATATGGATGACGATCAGGCCAGGGGTTGGTTAAGCCGGACTAAGTCAGCTTTTCTGAGGGACAAGACACCGGAAGCTGAAAGATGCCTGATCTTCGCTGATCTAATGAAAGGCCCGGCCAAGAACTGGCTTAAACAGCTAAGTCGAGAAGTGCGTTTGAAGTGGCCCCGTTTGTGTGAAGAATTTGAAGAACAATATTGCAATTCGGGGGTGTCTGTCGCTAGACAGTACTACCACATGAAGAAAAGATCCGACGAGACGCCGATCGAGTACTTACATCGGCTGAATGTTGCTGGTCTACGCGCGAAAATGCCGATCAAAGACCCACGACACCCGGACATAGCCCGTGAACATGTCGAACACTTCATTGGGACTTTGGATAATCGCGATCTGGCTGATCAGCTAACCCTGCTCCGTATAAAGGACTCAGAACAACTGGAACTGACTCTAAGGACGTTGCAACGGGCCAAGAGCCGACAGCCCAAGGTCGAGGTAGGATCGAACCGGTATCGGTCCAAGCCACACCCTGATCAAGGCAAGATACCGGCAGCCCGACCAGCCAGAGCGATTCGCGTGATCGCGAAGGAATCAGACAGTTCAAGCTCTGAAGAGGAGAGTGGTCAGTCGGGTCTAAGCTCGGACGAGGAACAATACCGTCATGTATTTACGACGGAACCAATGTATCGCCCGAGATCATCGACTAATGGTGTGGACGGACGGAAACCTGGTGGTATTCAACCTGATCGGGACCGATCTCGTAAGAAATGTGTGCATTGTGGGTCGACCAAACATGGAGATCGTGATTGTTGGAAAAGAATTACGTGTGGAAAATGTGATCGTAAAGGTCACCCTTCTGATCACTGTTTTTTTCGTGTGCAAGACCTGTGGGAAGCTTCATGACGCCGGCGCCTGCCCTATCGAAGAATTCTTTAATCTGATGCGCAAGTGGTATGTGCCGACTAAACATGCTGGTATGCTCCCACCAGATGTTGAGAAGATGTTAAACTAGATCGCTCGCCAGGTTGAAATCTGGTTCGAGCCGAGCGATCTATGTTCTGCATTTATGCATATGTCGGTAGCGGAGATAAGTTTGAGGAAACGAAGATAACCGACAATACATGTTCTAATTCAAATTGCATCGATCGGTGTCCGATCTACAGTCTCAGAGTGGATGAATATTCACGATCGGACGTGATCATGGAGTTGGACCTACTGCCCGGTGAATCCCGTGGATACTGGAAGTATCACTCTCCCGACAAGTGGTTTAAACAGGCTAAAGCTAACGGAAAGATCAACAATGAGAAAGCCACTATTTTATTTGACTCTGGGGCAGAAGTCTCGATCATCGACTCCGCCTTTGCTCGTAAGGTGGGATGTCGTATAGACAGTACCAGAGGCAAGAATGTGTTGGGATCGGCGAAAGTTCATATATGACGGAAGGACGATCAGTGTGAAAGATCACATTGGCAGGATCCTGGGTCTACTATTTTAATGCTTGGGTTGGCCGGTTAGCCGGTCAAGACGCGATATTGGGGATGGATTTTTATGGTACCAGCCGGTATACGACTTGACCTGTCTCATGGAACCCTGACTCTGCCGGATGAAGTGCAGATTCAGTTATCTGGCCGACGACCTTTGTATGGTACTCATGTACGGATGTTAAAGATGGGCCAGTACGAGAACATTGGGGTGTCCCGATCAGTCGATGTCATGATTCGGTCGAGTGATCGACAGCAGAAATTGTGGCTGACCCGTGGCGAACGTTGGGTACCAACGTTCGTTAAAGGTATCGGCCGATCAAGCTACATCAGAGTCACAAATATATCCGATCAGCCACTGATCATCCACGAAGACATGATCTTAGGGATGTGGTTACCTGAGGGGAAAGTACCCCGACAGATCGGATACGTTTCAGTGGGATCACGAAGATACATTGAATGGCAGAATCTGGCTTATCAAGCCACCACGGACGTGATCAGTGACGAAGACTTAGTGGATGAAGATACCTCACCTATGGTCGAGAAGCCAGAGTATTCTACGCCGACCAAGTTGCTGATCAGGAGGCCATCGATCGAAGCGACAAGGGAAGGCCGGGCCAAAGAAGGTCCACAGATATTGAGTATAATTAGGCCCGGCTCACCGAAAACAACGGACCCAGTTAGCGGAAAAGACAGTGAAGAATCCAAGCACGATCATGAGGAAGAAAAGGAGGATGAACCAGCTGAATTCATTACAGAGGAGGGTGAATCCGAAGTAAACCATCGGTCGAGTGACGTACAAGGGGCGATTCAAGATGAAGCCGATCAGAAAAAGGTAGATCAGGTGGACGAGCAAGTGTGTATACACGAAGGTGGCGATCAGTACATTGAAGGTATCGAGAAGCAGATGGCCGTTTTACCGGAGGTATTGCCCAATATGCCAGAAGTCACCATGGAAGATCTACAGGTCGGTGATCCCGAAGTGAACACTCCCGAGCAGATCGATGAGCTAAAGAAGATCATCTGGAAGAGGCGTCACTTACTGATGGGGAAAGGTAACGCCCTACCCCCAGCCGCATTCGGAGCTGTTTGTGATATAGACGTGGGAAACGCGAGGCCGATCGCTCAGCGTTGTCGTAAAGTTGCACCTCAATACCGGGAAAAGTTATCCGATTTGATCAAGGGTTTGCTGAGTACAAAAATCATCCGACCATCAACATCGCAGTGGGCATCACCGATCGTGATTGTGATTAAGAAGAATGGGGTTGATATTCGATTGTGTATCGACTACAGAATGGTAAATCGCCTCACGAAGTTGATGGTCTACCCGATGCCCCTGATCAATGACTTGTTAGAAGATCTGGATAAAGTTTTATGGTTTTGTTCGTTGGATATGGCTAGTGGTGTTTGGGTGGTTTCGATGACTGATCGCGCTCGAGAGATTTCGGCTTTCGTTACACCTTTTGGACTTTTTGATTGGAATCGGATGCCGTTTGGATTAAAGAATGCCCCACAGATCTACCAAAGGCTGATCGACAATGCTCTCTATGGGTATTTCCAGATCAGTGCTGATCGGGAAGCCACCGACCTACATGATGTGTTTACGGAAGGTGAGCCAGACCAAGATCAGGGCCGATCAGTATTGGGAAGGCGATCATATATAGATGATATCTTGGTCACGGCAACATCCTGGGATATGCTATGCGATAAGGTCGAACGACTCCTAGATACCTGCGAGCGTTGGAATTTGTCGATCAGTGTGGTCAAGGTTTCTGGGGTCAGCCCAAGGTCGCTTACCTCGGCCATAACGTATCGATCCAAGGATTGGAAGCAAATCCGAAAGATCTAGCCGCTCTCAGTAACTTACCTTTTCCCCGATCGTTGAAGGCCATGCAATCCTTCCTCGGATCATTGAATTATTATAGCAGATTTATCGAGGACTTCTCGATCTACGCCGCTATACTTTATGAATTGAAGGAAGTTGACTATCATGGCCTGAGAGAACGTGATCGGATGGGAGGATCACCAATTGGGACTGATCACGAGATTGATCTCGAGATTGGATCACCAACTGATCAAACTGTGCCAGGATCAGAGGATCATATGAATCGCGCTATGGTAGCCTTCAGTATGTTAAAGGCGAAGATGATCCCGACGCCGATATTGAAACACTTCGATCCGGAGAAGATTCCCGTGGTGATCTTATATGCCAGTAAATGGGCAATATCGGACGCACTGGTCCAAGATCACGATGGAGTTTATTGCCCGGTGACGTTCACAAGCCGAACATTGAAACCGAATGAAGTTAACTATGGCATTGTGGATAATGAAGTGCTAGCGTTGTTACGTGTGTTGGATGTTTGCTATTCTATGCTGGTAACTAGATCAATTAAGGTATTATCCAAACGATCTAGTCTGGCGTGGTTACTATCCGCGAATGGTTTAGACGGAAGACTGGGGCGATGGGCAGCGGTGTTATCTCAGTGGGCTTTGGAGATCATCAAGTGCACCAAGGGCGAAGAAGAAATCCTTGGGACGCTGGCAGCCAGCATCACGCCCCGATCAGAAGTCGATGAAGCCCTGATCGAGGTCGCTCCCTGGAAACAACCACGTGAATCGATCACTATACCCCCACCGATCGTCGGTTCAGAAGAAGATCTGATCGTTGTGAGTTTCGACGGATCAGCGAGTGTGAAGAAAGGTGTAGGGGCGTATAGCGCGTTGCTATGGAAATTGCCAGAGTGGACTGTTATATCGGCCGGTTCGGATTATACTCCAGGTATCACGGTCAATGAGGCTGAATACCGTGGTCTGCTACTAGGTTTGGATCTCTTGCGAGAGCAAAAGATTGGAAGAGTAATTATATGCGGAGATTCAAACCTGGTGATTCGGCAAATCACTGGAGAGATCGACTGTAAAGCGCCGCGTCTGAAACTGCTGAATGATCGCGTTATGAAAGCTTTACGTGGATGGCCAAGACATGATCTTTTGCATGTGAAACGTGATTGGAATCGGAGTGCAGATCACTTAGCAACTATGGCTATGCGTGATCAGACCGGATCGATAATCACTGATCAAGCGCTGTTGGAAGAACTGGTGGAGATCAATAGGCTGCCGGAGCTGATCTGTGTGGAAAATGAAAAGGAAGCAGCCCAAATCTTGATCACGACGAGATCACGAACCAGATCACCACCCAACAGATCACCCTCTCGCGGAAGCCTGACAGAGGAAATAGTACAAGAGATGCGGATCGAAAGAATTCTCAAGGCTCAAGACGAGGAAAAATGGATCGATGATTTGAAGGCGTTTCTAAAGGGTGATCTGGAGAAGCTGAGCCAGAGTGAGGCAAAGGATTGTGCCAAGATCGCGTTTAACTACGAGATCGACGAAAATGATCTATTGTTTTATTATGTATCAGCTGATCAGCCGATGCGGATTTGGATCGATCGGCTAGACTCGTGATCCCGGAGACTTTACAAGCAGATATCTTACACCATTATCATGTCAGTTTGGAGGGTGGCCACCAGGGCGTAGGACGAACGTACCACAGGATCCGTAAACATTTCCATTGGAGAGGATTATATCGAAGTATACAAAAGTTTGTCGGGACATGTACGGATTGCGAAACTGGAAAAGGTATGCCAAACATCCGGGGAAGATCACCTGGAAATATCCAGGCGACCTACCCTTTCCAAGTGATCGCGATGGATCACATACCGTCCCTCCCAAAATCGTTTAAGGGCAATACCGAGCTGCTGATCTGGACTGATCTGTTCACGGGATTGGTTATCGCGAAAGCGGGATCTACACGAACGGCTCAACAAGTCGCTTGCAGTTACGAAGAATGTGTGTTCCGACGGTTTGGAGCCAGTGAAGTGATCAGGCATGATCGTGAACCAGGTTTTATGGCCGAAGTGTTCCGATCTTTTAATCAGATGCTTGGCCAGAAACAGAGCGCAACCATGGCGTACCGTCCACAGGCGAATGGTAAAGCCGAGCGGATGGTACAAACGTTGACCAGGGCTATTAAGATGTATGTCGCAGACTCCGCGCAACAAGATTGGGATGAATATGCGGAGAGATTGGTGTTTGCTTTGAATTCCTCGTTTGATCGGATCAGGGGAGATACCCCATTCTATCTGGCATATGGTTGGGACCCCCGATCTACCATCGAGTCAGTGATCCCTGTTGGTTGCACACGAGGTCGAGATCGCGAAGCTCGTCGATGGCGCATGGGACTCCAACATCACTACCAACATGCGCGGGAACAAGTTAACGAGCGATTACGAAGGGCCATCCAAGAAAGAGCTGATCGGAACAATGATCAGGCCGATTCACATAATATCGAGCCAGGATCAAGAGTTTGGCTTTACTTGGACCGTGTGAAAGAGGGATATGCCAAGAAATTAGCACATTTATGGCATGGACCGTTCCGCGTAGCCGAACTAATCGGTGATCATGCCGC